>PVJH01020687.1:0-40254 GCA_004026705.1 Nesogale talazaci | reverse complement strand
CTTTGAAGACATTTTCTTTCAACTTGAGCCCTTAGTATCAGCTCCTAATGATTCCCCCCGCCCACCCACCCTCATGAACCCTTAATAAATTATAAGTTGTTGTTACTGTTATTTTCATACCCCATCCACTGTCTCCCTTCACCCATGTTTCTGATGTTCTTCACACTATGTGGGAGCGGGGGGGAGAGTACACATCAATCATTACAATCAGTTTCAACACACACCCTCCCATGGTATCACTACTCCCTTTACTGTTCCTGAGGGGTTTATTGATCCTGGATTCTGTGTTGAGATCTCTTTATTTGTACCAGTGTATATGCTCTGGTCTAGCTGGATTTTTAAGGTATAACTGGGAGGAAGCTGTCAAGAACTAGAGAAATGTTGTATGTTTCGTCAGTGCTGGTACTACACCCTGCCTGGTTCATCCCTTCCTTGTGACCCTTCTGTGAGTGAAGGGACAATTATATATATATATACATACACACACACACACACACACACACACACATATATATATATATATATATATATATATTTTAGGTATCACTGCCCTCAGGTGGTGGGAGTAGGAGGAGCCTTTGCTCCTGGGAGCTGGAATTGAACCTCCAACCCAGTGGGGCCGCAGTCCCGCACACAACCACTGTGCCACTGGGGCTCAGCCAGGACAATAATATTTTACCTCTTCCCTTTTCCTGGCTTTTCTGCAAAACTCCCAACTCCTACTCCATGATTTTTTTAATTGATGTGAAATTGAGATAGCATAAAATTAAAATTTTCAGATTGAACAATACAGTGACATATAGTGCAATCACAGTGTTGAACTGTAAGTTTTATCTAGTTTCAAAACATTTTCATCACCCCAAAAGGAACCTCTATACTTGTCCAACACTCACTTCTTATTCCCTTGAGTCCTCAGCCCCTCAACCACCCGTTTGCTTTCTGTCTATATGAACTTCCGTGTTATGGATATTTTATAATTGTGGAATGATGCAATAAGTTTTTAAAGTTTGATTTCCTAGCTTTATTTTTAGCTAATTTCCTTAGGCAAACCATCAAAACGGCATTTTAAAAAACACGTTTTAAATGGTAATAATATTTGTTGCATCAGATGTTGCCAGTGAAAAACAGAGAAGACTTCTGTATAACTTAGAAATGGAGCAGATGGCCAAGACAGCAAAAGCACTCATGGAGGCTGTGAGCCACGTTCAGGCACCTTTCACAAGTGCCACACACTTGGAGCATGTGAGACCCATGTTTAAGGTAAGAGTAACTAATGATTTTGGGTTACAGTACACATATCCAGGAGTTTATTCCAAGTATTTTAAAGAGACTATCGTGGTGTGGTACGTTTAGCAAACAAAACAAAAAAAGCCACTGCCATTGTGGCATTTTTGAGTCAGTGAATGTAGGGTTTCCAAGACCATAAGTCTTTTTGGAAGCAGACAGCTTCTTCTTTCTCCCAAGGATTGTAATGAATTTGAACATCAACTTTATGGTTAGAAATCTATTTCTTACCCGACAACAGCACCACCAGGATTTCAAGGAATACTACACTGCTGTAAAATGAACAGAATATTTTTAATTAACAAATTACCAGATCATCACATATCTGAAGTAATTCAAAAGCAGGGGTTTGTTCCAGGGTAAATCCTTGCTAATTTGATAGGGCAACTTACTGTCTTTGATTGCTAGTGAAGTTAAACATTTTTCCACTGGCTTAAGAACCATTTGTATTTTGTCTTATATAAAATATAGCACAGATTTTGGCTGAGCCCCGATGGCGTAGTGGTTGAGTGCGGGACTGCAGCCCACTGGCTTGGCAGTTCAAATCCAGCTGCAGCTCTCCAGGAGCAAGACTGGGCCTCCCATTGCCACCAGAGGGCAGTGATGCCTAAAAGAAAAAGAAAAAGAAAATGAAAAAATCCCCACAGATTTCTAGATGTGTGTGTATCTCCAAAAAATGTAAGATTTGTTACTCTCATTTGGTGCTTTGTAGTTTGAAAGTAGTTCCCCTCGTGTTTATCACATCATCTCTCCATAGTAGCAGTAGTGATTCAGAGAGTACACAGGTCCGAGAGATTGAATAAATATCAAAGCTAGAACTGTAGCTAGATACTGTCAGTTACAGTTCTTTGGTATAAAAAATATAAATACTTCATTGTAAATTTTTAAAGTTAGAAGCAAAGTGGTTGATAATTCTATTTTCTTCACTAGTGCAATAAGCTTTATAGATCTTTTAAAATTCCAGGGGTCATTTCTATACCACATCGTCTAACTTATTTTTTCACTTCCTTTATTCTAAGGATATATTATTGCTTTGCTCATGATCTTAACTAAAGCAGCAGTTTTTCTCTATATCAGATGTGATATTGTTTTCTTATATATGTGTGTACATGCATATGAATGTTTTGTTATTTGGGGGATTTGTTTATTTTTGTTTATTAGATATTAAAATTTAACCAGTTATTATTAGTTCTGATATGATTTGAGTGTTTGTTGGCATATACAATGTAAAAAAGCTATTGAGCTATTTTTAGTGTAGTGTCTTACTAGGAAACAAGGATTTATTGATATCTCAATGTAAGAAGATTTACTATTTAAAATTTTTAAAAATTTTTATTTCAGCAACAGTTTTTTTTTTAAAGAAAAATGTAATTCTTACAAGTAGGAAGATGGTAGAAATGATTGTATTGAAAATAAAGAACTAGTGAAATACTGCAAAGGACAAAGTTTTTGGAGAGCAGATTCTGAAGTCAGCATTAAAATTGACATTATTTAAGAAGATAAACTGTTCCCGTTTTTATTGGTGTGAATACTTTACAGAGGTCGTGCTTACACTAGGAAGGCTCCCCGCAATAAATTTATTGAAAAAAAACCCAAAAAACTAGGAAGTCTCATGGCACTGTTGGATAAGAGTTGGACTGCTAACAGGAAGGGTGGTTCACACCCACCAGCCGCATACCAGGAAAACGTTGAGATCGCTATCTGCTCATGTCAAGATTTATACCCTCTTTCAATTTCTGTAAAGATTTACAACCTTAGAAACCCAAAGTAGCAGTTCTACTCTGTCCTTTACATGAGGTTGCTGTAAATCAGAATTGACTTAATGACATTGAGGTTGGGGGGGTTGTTTGTTTCTTTGGTTTAGTATTTTTATTTTGGGGTGGGGGGGGGGCGGGCATCACTGCCCTGTGGTGGTCGTGGAAGCTACCCAGTGCTGCTCCTGAGAGCTGCCGCTGGATAAGAACCGCCAAGCCCATGGGCCACAGTCCCGCACTCAACCACTTAGGGCACTGGGGCTCAGCCTTAGTTTTTTTTTTTTGTTTGTTTGTTTGTTTTTTAATGTTTAAACTATGCTTTGGTTAATCACTGAGTTTGAAATCTTATTTTCCAAATTATTTGGATCTAGGTAGCCATTATATAGTTTATTCCCTGTGTCTAAAAAAGGTTTCCAAAAAAACTATGCCAAGAAGATAGTTTCCTTCCTCCTCACCTCACTCCTCCAAATTCCCTCAGCTTTTCTATTATTGTATAAAACTTGTGAAAAATAATAATTCAAATGGGCATCAAATGGTTGAAAAATGAAATTATCATATATACTCAAGTATAAGCCAACCCAAATATCAGCTGAGACACCTAATTTTACCACAAAAACCATTAAAAATGTGCTGGAAAACTCAGCTTATACACATAAGGTAAGAAAGAGCAGAATTTTTTTTTCTCATGAATTTTGAGACCACCTCACCCCTGTCTTGTTACCATTGCTTTAATTATTGATTGTTGCCCATAATATTTTAAATCTGTGCTTTTCCTAGTTGGCCTGGACACCCTTTCTGGCTGCATTCAGTGTGGGACTACAAGATTGTGATGATACTGAAGTAGCTTCTCTTTGCCTCGAAGGTATAAGATGTGCAATCAGAATTGCATGCATTTTCAGCATTCAGGTAACAAAAATTTTGTCTTTGTAACTAGTCTGAAAATGTAAATTGTTCGTGCTACTTTTTATATTACATTTTTTAAATATTTGACCTTAAAAATTCATTTTGAATTTATGATGGAATTTAAGTGAAATCTTAACTGGTAGCCTATGATGGAAAAAGGAGTATTCTGTGTTGACATAATTAAAATTCATAGCCTTGTAGTTTGGGAAGAAGCCTTAGTGGTACAGTAGCTTTGGACTTAGGTTGCTAACCATGGGGGCAGCAGTTTGAAACTACCAGCTTCTCCAAGGGAGAATAATGAAGTTTTCTGCTTCTGTAAAGATTTACAGCCTTAGAAACCCAAAGTAGCAGTTCTACTCTGCCCTAAAGGAACCCTATAAATTGGAATCAAGTCAATGGCAATGAGTTTGTTTCCTTTTGGTATTGTAGTTTTGTTCTTTATAATATTAGCTACTAAAGACATCCATTAGACTTTTTGATTCCTATATAGTAATGTTATGTTTTATGATCAAATCTACTGGTTTGTTTTATGATACATTTATATCATTTTATAACCTTTCCTAAACCTAAAAGCAAGTTATCTTTGGTTATTTATTTCAAAGGGTTGTTTTGTTGTTTTAAGATTCTCTTTATAGGAACCAAGTGTCCTTTCAGTACTTTATCATGAAAGCTGTCTCTTGTAGTAATATATATGCCATACTTGATAGGCTGTTTGGCCAAAATGTGTTATACAGTTCTCTTCATATTTAAGTAAATGTCATGGCTTAAAAAGCACCAGCCACTGAGCCCCAGTGGCATAGTGGTTGTGTGTGGGACTGTGGCCCACGGGTTTGGCGGTTCAAATCCAGCAGCGACTCTCCAGGAGCAAGACTGGGTCGCTCCCATGACCACCAGAGGGCAGTGATGCCCTCCCCCCCAAAAAAGCACCAGTCTAGTTATAGGGGATAAAAATAGCAAACTTGCAAGTCAGATGTCTGCTAAACCACATGTAGTACTTGAAACTTAAATGCTCGAAGAGCATTTTTTTTTTTTTTTAGTCATTTTATTGGGGGCTTTTTACATTGTCATTTTACATCGCTTCTCACAATATATAAATACATACATTGTGCCAAGTACCTTCACATGCTTGCCACCATCATCATTCTCCAAACATCTGCTTTACCACTTGAACCCTTGATATCAGCCCCTCATCCCTTCCCCTCCGTCCTTGCTCCCCCCTCCCCCACCAACCTTCAATGCTCCACAAATTATCATTGTTTTGTCATATCCTACATTACCCAATGTCTCCCCTCGCCCACTCCTCCAATGTCTGTCCTCTCCATAGGAGGTTATGTGTAGATCCCCATAGTTAGCTTAATTAGCTACATGAATACATTTAGTGTCCCTAAAATCTCTTTTTAATTTGACTCCTATATCATCCTTAGATTTTAAGTATTTGTGACTTCAGTTTTATTCACCTATCTTTAAAAAAATCTGCAGTGATTTGGGTATTATATATAATTCATAAAATGTCAGTTGATAATTTATAAAAATGTCAACAGAACTTACCATTAGAAAATGAGAGTTTTCTTTGCTGTATTTATGACCATCAAAGTATACAATTCTCTTTTGTATATAGCTGGAAAGAGATGCCTATGTCCAAGCACTGGCAAGATTTACCTTACTCACAGTGAGTTCTGGTATTACCGAAATGAAGCAGAAGAATATTGACACAATAAAAACACTCATCACAGTGGCTCATACAGATGGAAATTATTTAGGAAATTCATGGCATGAGGTATAAGCACTTTTTTAATTTTTAGCTTTGTCACTTGATAAATGCAATGAACTAATTAATATGAAATATTTTCTCAATGATGTACTTAAGTGCTTGAGAGGAAGTAAATTTACTTTTTATGTTTATATTTAGAATAAATGCATTTTCTTTTTATATTGACAAAATTTGGCTACTGAAAACCTTTCTGCATGCTTTTCACTATCATGACATTTTTTTAAAAAAAATCATTGAGGGCTCTTTCAGCTCTTAAAAGAATCTGTATATCATATCAATCACCTTTGCATATGTCATTTTCTCTTTTTTTAATCATTTTCTTGGGGGTATCGTGACATTTTTAACACTGTTTATTTACATTTATTTTTTGCAATTAAGATTCTGAAGTGCATCAGTCAGTTGGAGCTGGCACAACTTATAGGAACTGGAGTGAAGCCCCGGTACATTTCTGGAACAGTGCGAGGCAGAGAAGGATCTCTTACTGGAACAAAAGATCAGGCACCTGATGAATTTGTGGGTCTAGGGCTAGGTGAGAATTTTAAAAAATGTTTTTATGAAGTATCAAAATCTGTCTTTAAGAGAAAACCAAAAAAAAACTGCCCTTAACATGCTCATTATAGATAGCTTTACTATAACATTATTATAGTAATTAGAATATACATTAGAATATACAAAATGCCCTTTAATAACTTCATCAATAAAATGTAAGTTGAAGCTGATTATATAGGGAACTAGATGATTCTTGCCAAGAATTCTTGTAATATTGTTGATTCTTTGTCTTAATCTACCACCTGGAAAGTGGGAGTAAAATTACGTGGTTTTAAGAATAAGCAAGGATTTTAATGGAGACCTGGTGTATGAGTTACTAAGCTAGTTCTAGTTCTGCCAGTGCAGGTGGTGACCTAATAACTTGGTGGTCTAGCCGCAGGATTTAAACTGCCTGAGCCACCTGCAGGGGGTTTTTGTAACATGAAAGCCTAACTTGGAACAGTAGAACTATAATTACTGCAGGAAGTACAAATGAAATATATTTACCCTTAAGTGAAATAAATATGCATTGATTGAAAAATCTAGAGAGTGTGGGCAAGCCAAAATAAAGAATAGGTACAAATTACTGGGATTCTATTTTAGCAAGTAGAGAAACAAAAGTTGATTAATATTTAACATACTGAGATATTTCATCAAATAAAATAGTGATACCCGCCTATAATGTTAAGGAAGCTTCAAAAATTTTGTGGAAAAGTTCTATAATGTTCTCATTCCATATTTTCATGAATGTTTTGAAGTTCCCTTGTACATATCATATACAGGTTTATTACAAGCAAAACATGTTTAAGCACGTTTCTGTGATTAGTGAATGCCTACAGATGAATTCCTTCATTAATGCACTTGTGTTAGACTAATTAGGGTGTCTTCAAAAGCAAGAATTCTTTTTTTTTCATTTGAAAGGAATTCTTATGGTGATGGATTAAAAACCATTCCGAAGCAGGAGTGATAGTAAATTTTTAGGATAGCTTAAATGGACATCTTCTCAAATCATTAAAACTTACAACAAGTTTTTTGGAATGGTACCTCACATAAAACAACACATTTTAGATGGATCAAGTATTTTAAGGAAGATTGGGAACACCGCAGGCATGAACCAGAAGAGGGAAGACTAACTTCAACAAGTAAAGAAACTGAAGTCCAGACCCACGTGGAAGAAGATTGTAGATGTACCATAGCTACTGCAGCTGAGATGTCACCTAGGCATTCTCAATTTCCATCAAGCTTTCAGTTCGATGCATGCCAAAAGCACATAAAAATTAGCCCTCTCACAGAGCTGGTCTTTCTCTTAGTCTTTTAAACAAGATGGAAGTAAAGGAAGATAACTTAATGGAGTGAATTTTAAGTGGACATGAGCTGTAGAACAAGGTTTGTACATTGTGGCTTCTGTGGGGATATCTGCTGGACCAGTTAAATTCAAGGCAACAGCGTCAACCCAGAAGATTCTGGCAACTGTTGGGAAGATTTCCAAATGGGTAATCTTGATTGATGTTCTCAAAGGATATAGGACAACTGCAGGGACTGATTAGGAAAACATTTTAAGAAAAATGAAAATTGCATTGGTGAGAACCAACTCAGGAAAGTTGTGCTCAGGAATTTTTTCATCAAGAGTGCACTTGCTCATTCATTGAGGGTAGAAAGGAAACTGAACTCTATCCACCTCACCTCACAGCCCTAGTTTTGCCCCGTCAGACTTATCTTTGTTAAAATACACACTTTGAGTTTCTCCAGGATACCTGTTTGTGTTGCACATCTAAGAGCACAGAATTCTTTAGGAAAAAAAAATAACTGACAACACTGGGAGAATATGTTGAGAAATAATAGCTCCACATTATGATATTTTTTATTAATAAAGATATCTGTGATTTCATAGCACTACATTTTTGGACATACCTGTGTGTGAGATGACCTGTCTTTCCTTCCAAGGAAAGTGAATTTACAAAAAGATCAATACATTTTGGATTTTTAAATCAAAGGCAGTCCAGACTTCCAACCCTCTCTCCTGTGTCTATTTCATGCTCCATTCTCAACTCAATCTTCATTGCTCAAATCTTTCATCTTTCAAGTAAATGTATTGTTCTCTTAAAGGAAGCCGATTTATTGGGTGGACCTCTGTTGAGCAAAGCTCTCTTCAGAACCATCTTACCGGTCACCACACAGATGTGTCTTGATTATTTGTGCTCACCTCCTCAGACGACAGTTTTCCTTGAACTAGATCATAAAGGCAGAGTTTAAGCTTAATGAGGGTAAAATGCAAATAAGCCAGTTTAATCCATGTGTAATTTTTGTTAGTTCCCAGTATCCATGGACCAAATATTTTGCAAGATCAAATTTTGGGGTTGAGGATATACTTACCTGCCTTTCTGTAGGGTGTGTAAAAAAATATATTTTTTGGAAAAAAGGAATTTGGCATTAATATATGGTGTAAATAAACATTAGGTTTTAATTATATGCATACTGGATTAGTTATATAAATGAATAATCCCAACATGCTCTCTGTGTTCTTTCCATATACTAGTTTATATAAATAAGTGCGCTTTTGAGTAATTTGGTTACAAACTAAAAGTGTATTACATTTTACAATTATGTAAATCTTTAAAGTCTTTACATATGAAATAACTTCCGAATCCTAGACTTTTTATACTTAAATTCTATTAAGTATGCTTCTGAATTACAGGTTATTATATTTAAATGTAAAATATATCAAAACTCAGTAAAAGGGCATCTACTTGATATGTAAAATAGGTTAAATGGTGATGGATGTTATTTTTCCTCTTGGATTTCTTTTTATTAAGCTTCTATAACATCCTAGACATTTGTAGTTTCGTGATGTTATTTACCCTACCACTCCAGTTCTCTGCCCTTTATTTGGAGCGTTCATCCTTTCTCTCATAAATTGTATCAGTAGACTCTTTAATTGATCCCTGAGTGTAGCATTCACTTCCTATTATGAATATGTTCTCCAGACCCAGAATTTTTTTCCTAGAGATAAATTAGATTTTGTCAATTTTCTAAAAGGTCTTCTGGGTTTCTACCTTGCAAAGGAGTATATTTATCACGTCATTTAAAGTTCTTCACATCTTTCTAGTCTGTCCCTCTGCCTTCATCTCTGTTCTCTCTCTCTTTTCTGTTCCCCATCAATTCCTCTGCCCTAGACACAAAATTTGTTAAGAGATGTTGTGCACTTGCTAGCTTTCATGACATTTTATATGCTGGTCTTGAAATTCTTTTTATATGCTTCCCTTTCTCATGATCGTTTCTAAGTTCAGCTTGAATAAATATTTTATCCTATGTGATGCTTTCCCATGATGCAAAACTGCTACCCCTCTGCCTTTTCTTTACTATCAAAATTAGTGCTGTTCAGCAAACTTTTGTTTTAGGTAATTAGTTCAATTCAACCATAAATTGATCATTATATTACTATAGTTGCTTGTCAGTATTTTTATCTCTTCTAGTAAATTAACAGTTTGGTGAAAGATGGTCCCATTTCTCAATTCTTGGAAAAGAATTAGAATCCAGTTGGTTTTAATAGTGTTCCCTGGAAAATATGCTGGCAGAAAGACGTTTATTGAATATCTGATTAATTGATAAATAAGCATTTTTTTGATGATCACCTGCTGTGTGCTCATTTTTGTATATATTATTAGGTCCATCAACTTTGTTGTGACTCAGCAACCTTAAATCCAACATAATGAAGCACTACCTGGTCTTGCACTGTCTTATGCATTGTTAATTTGAGCTCACTGATAAAGTCACTATGTCAGTCTTGTCTCATGGAGGGTCTTCTTTTTCACTCACTCCTCTATGAAATAGAATACCTTTTTCAGGTACTGCCCCCTCTGATAATCTGTCCAAATTACATGAGCTGAAGTCTTGCCCTTCTAACTTCTAAGGAAAATTCTTAGATTTGCTTCTTATATGTTTATGACTTGAGTCATAACTTTTGCCACTTTTAATTTGGTTGAAAAGGCAACATAAACATCTAAAGTAATTTATAAGACGTGGCTCTGTAGTTAAGTGGACAGAGCATTAAACTCCTAAAATAACTTACATGAAACTAAGAAAGAAATTCTGGTTTGAGTAGTGTTTACTCAAAGGAAAGGAGGAGTCCCTTTGATGCAGTTGGTAAAGTGCTGGACTGTGACCTGCATGGTCAGTGGTGTGAATTCACAAGCAGCACTGCAAGAATAGATTTGTCGTAAAGGTTACAGCCTTGGAAATTGTAAAGTACAACTCAGTCACTATAAATCAGAATCACCTTCCACAGGTTTGGGGGTTTGGTTTGTTCAGAGAGACGTGATAGTGATAAATTGGAATCATTCCTTCATTAAGAACTCAAACTGGGTCTTCACAGATCATTTTTAGATGGTTGAAGGATGGCATGAATGTTGAAGAGAAGTGCCTAAGGCTGAAGTCTGTCCTGCATTTGATAAGTGAGATTAGCAGAATGAAGATAATGATTTAGGGAAAATAATCTGGCAGGAGAATTTGAGATTAAAAGGGGGAAGAAATAACCCCAGAGAAATTAGTTGGACACAGTTTTAGTAATCCTGTCATAAAGTTGAAAGAGTTTACATTTAAGTAACAGTAGAAATGGATGGATAATGTGAAAAGCAGATTGGAAGCAAAATCCTTCTGGCTTGGTGATCTTGATTATTGAGAATGAAGGAAGGAAAAAGAAACGAAATTGACTCCCAAGTTTAGAAAAATATGGAATCATTTTCAGATACTAAGAGCATACCAGTAGAAATTTCCAGGAAACAATTATAAACCACACTAGAGATTATAATAATAATAATTTCAATAATAATAAAGTAATCTAGGTTTATCGGATTGGGGATCATCCTCAGAAGTTGTAGTGGGGACTGGGCCAGTGATTTCTGGGTTTCTTAAGCATTATGCATAATGTCATGAGTAGAATGGTAATCTGAATTCTCAGGTTTTCAAATTTGTGGGATTTTTGCAAACACAGTTTATGTCTTTGTAACTGTAACTTACATCCTCCTTAGTCTAGCTTATTAAGCTTATTTGGCCTAGGTAAGTGTCAGTGATGCCAAAGGAATTGTTCACTCAAAGCCTTTTTTTCCTAGTATGAAAAATAGCTTCAGGGTTATGTTACAGAACTATGAGTGTATTCCATCTTCCACTGAATTATTTTCAAACTGAAATGATTTTCTTGTATGTATGGTAGTTGGAGGAAACGTGGACTGGAAGCAAATAGCAAGTATTCAGGAATCCATTGGAGAAACCAGTTCTCAGAGTGTTGTTGTTGCTGTAGATCGGTAAGGTATTCATTTTATTCTCTTTCAGATGGGTAGAATTTAAATTCTGTAACATTTCAACGTTAGTGAAAAGAAAGAATATTACCAAAATAATTCTTCTAATCAAAAACTCTATTATGGGCCACTGTGACTTAAATGATAAAAGTATTTATAATTTGCTTTTTCAGTAATAACATAGGAAGTATATAAATGCATCATATTTCTACATGCATCACAACTATGTAAACAATACAGTGCACATACCTGCCTTATAAGGTACAAGTGGCTGGTCTTAAATATGGAACTTTTGATGTGTTTCAGAAAGTGTAAAAATGCCCGGTAGAAAGAGCATCTAGTGCTCTTCTGAAGGTGATTTATTTCCCAGATAAATGCCCACGTAACAAAAACTTAGCATGTTTTTTTCTTTAGTCTTTATTATTCAATGTTCATACATATGAAACTAATGTATGTAGTTTACATACGTATGAAACTAAAATGCAAAGAGGTTGCATAGTTTGAATAAAAGCACCTAAGACATGTTGTTTGCATAAAACCATGTTTAAAATTGTAAGTTACTATTAAATACAGAGAGCTTCAAAAAGTTTGGGGGAAAGATGGATTCAGAAGGTAGGGAATGTCCCAAGCAATTTTTTTAAAGCTCCTCTTGCTAGTGGGCATTAAGGAAATGGATACCTTGGTGAAAAGGAGCCACAGATATTTTATTTCTTTTATAGTAAACATACTCCCCTTATGACCTCTGTGAACGTGGAATGGGATTTTTCTTTCTGGGTCACTGCTATTTAGCTGAATTTTAAATAAAAGGGTTTTTCTAACCTTATTATGTTTCCTTGGAAAGGACATTCTTTTGAATGTGTGCATTGTGTACATTATAGGTATTGCTACCTTTTCTTTTGTTTTCTAAACAAAAATGTGTATTATGGTTTCTTTACATATGGAACTTTTTTCTTTTTAAAAAAAATCATTTTATTGGGTGCTCATAGAACTCTTATCACAATCTATACATACATTCATTATGTGCAAAGCACATTTGTACATTTGTTGTCTTCATCCTTCTCAAAACATTTTCTTTCTACTTAAGCCCTTGATATTAGCTCCTCCTTTTTCCACTCCCTCCCCACACCTCCTCCCCTTATGACCCTTTAATAATTTACAAATTATCATTATTTTGTCATATCGTACACTGTCCAATGTGTCCCTTCACCCACTTCCCTGTTGTCCAAACCCCAGGGAGGAGGTTATGTGTAGATCCTTTTAATCAGTTCCCCCTTTCTACTCCACCTTCCTTACACCTTCCCAGTATTGCCACTCTCACCACTGGTCCTGAAGGGATCTTCAGTCCCGGATTCCCTATGTTTCTGGTTCCTATCTGGGCCAGTGTACATCCTCTGGTCCCCTATCTGTACAAGTGTACATCCTCTGGTCTAGCTGGATTTGTAAGGTAGAATTGGAATCATGATAATGAGTGGGAAAGAAAGCAATTAATAACTAGAGGAAAGTTTTGTGTTTCATTATTGCTACACTGTACCCTGACTGGCTCCTCTCTTCCCTGTGACCCTTCTGTAAGGGGATGTTGCGTCACCTACAGAAAGGCTTTAGGTCCCCAATCTGTATTCCCCCTCAATTATAAAGATGTAATTTTTAGTTCTTTGATGCCTGATACCTGATCCTGTCAGCACCTCATGATCACACAGGTTGATGTGCTTCTTCCATGTGGGCTTTGTTGCTTCTGAGATAGATGGCTGCTTTTTTACCTTCAAGCCTTTAAGACCCCAGACACTCTTCTCTTTTGATAGCTGGGCACCACCAGTTTTCTTCACCACATTTGCTTATGCCCACATTTATCTTCAGCAATCATTAGGAAGGTGGACATGCAGTGATATGATTTTTAGTGCTTTAATGCCTGATAATGGATCCCTTTGACACCTCGTGGTCACACAGACTGGTATGTTTCTTCTATGTGGGCTTTGTTGCTTCTGAGTTAGATGGCTGCTTCTTTACCTTCAAGGCTTTAAGACCCCCAAGCGCTATATCTTTTGATAGCCAGGCACCATCAGCTTTCTTCATCACTTGCCTATGCACACATTTGTCGTCAGTGATCATGATGGGAAGGTGAGTACCATGAAATGCCAGTTTAATAGAACAAAGGCTTCTTGCATTGAGAAAGTACTTGAATGGAGGTCCAGTGCTCATCTGCTGCCTTCATACTAACCCTAGAAGTATATGCACGTAGATCTCTATTTCTCCATCATCATATATAACTTTATTTACATATGTACATTCCTGTATTTAGACCTCTATAAATGCCCTTTGCTTCCCAGTTCTTTTGTCTATTTTCTTTTACTTTCCTCTAGTCCAACTGTCATACTCAGCCTTCATTTGGGTTTCAGTAATTCCTTTCGGTTACATTGCCCTTGATCAATCCCCCTTAGGCATGTTACACCCACTTTGCCACTGAGTTTGGATCACGTGTTGTTCCCTTATCCCTGGGTTGGTCAACACCATTTCCTTTTCCCCACTTCCCCCTCTCCTATGTCCCCCCAAACCATCAGTCCTATTGTTTTCTCCTCCAGACTGTTCATCCATCTAATCTAGGTAGACTTCCAGAGATAATAATATATACAAAAAAAAACAACACAACGCAAGATGAAGATACAAAAGGATGACAGTGTGATGCCCCCCTCAAAAAAAAAAATGCAGGATGACAGCAACAAAAAGGCCATGTTCAGAATGAATCTATAGATAAGAAAATAAAAATAATAATAAGCTAAAAGAAAAATCTGTTCAAGGTCGTCTGTTGCCCTCCAGGAGTGTCCCCCAATTGAGTCAGATGGGGTGCCACACCCAGCCCCCAAAGTATATCCTTGGCACTCCCTAGGGAGCTCCATGCTCTGCTCTTCCTGCTCTGCTGCATACTCTTAGTGTTTTGCCTTGGTGTGGCGGGGTCAGACTGGGTACAATCCCGACCCTGCTTCTCCGTTGTTACTCATGTAGGGCCAAAAGTTAACATTTTAGAACACACATATTTAAATGATTTTTTAAATTACCCTTGATGGAGACAATATGTTGTCATTTCTTGATGGTCTGCAGATTCATGTTGCCTTCATCATTTTACTATTGATAGAATGCTTTCTTTTAAATGCAAACAGAGCAATGGTTGCTGACCCTGGACAGTTTCTAGAATAGCTGTTCCCAACCTGTGTATCATGACCCCTTTGGGGGGGTCAAACGAACCTTTCACAGGAGTGGCCCGATTCATAACAATATCAAAATGACAGTTATGAAGTAACAACAAAAATAGTTTTATGGTCACTGGTCACCACAACATCAACTGTATTAAAGGGTCATGCCACTAGGAAAGTTAGAGACCACTGTCCTAGGAATTTTTCCTTGAAAATTTGTATTACCACCTGTCACCGTTGTGGTAAGGAGTACGGCTTGGGAAAGAGGAGCCCCAGTGGTGTAGTGGCTATGTATTGGGCTGCTATCCCCAAGTTCAGCCGTGTGAAATCACTAGCCTCTCGTTGGGAGAAAGATACGCTTTCTACACTGGTAAAGAGTAACAGTGTCGGAACCCTACAGGGACGGATCTACCCTGACCTATATGTAAGGGTCCTCGTAAGTTGGAATCAACACAATGGCAGCAAGTTTATGGGATAGGAGATATACTTAACTTTTTTGTTGTAATGATTGAAGAAAGATTATATATGACCTTGCACATGCCAGGTAAAATGAGGACTTCACCTACCCCAGCAACCTGCCTTCATTTAATCCTTTCCATGGCCTCAGGAGAAGTTTTATCCCTCAGTTCACAAATACAGGAAAGTGAAACAAAAGGGGATTAAAAAAACATGTTTGTGTATACAGTCATACGTGTCTGACCATGGTTATTGCAGTAACCATTTCATTTTTTCATTCATAAAAAATTTGGGAGTGGAGTGAGATGTGCGTTCAGACAGGACGTCTCTAAGTGTGCACTCAATCTCTCCACCTGTCTGCCTACATGTACAAGTCCAGAGAAATGTGATGTTTTCCTTCTGTTACCAGGTAGCTCGCTTCTAAATTATTTTCTTACCTTCCAGAAGATTATCTTCACTGTCTTTGAGAATCTTTCCAGACGAGCTTCAACTCTTAGCCCTATTGCTATTTTCATATCAACTTCATCATAAGCCAAATCCATTTCTAATGCATCCGCCTATCCACTATTTGTTACCAGAGACATGTCTCTCATTTCAGCAGTGTAGGTGCCTCTGTTGTAAGAATTTATGCAGTTTTAGAGACATCAGTACAAATTCCACTAGTACTTTATTGTCTCAAGGTCATCATCATTATCAGATATTTATATGGACATAAATATATTTTCCAATTTTATACAATCGCTTCTGTATTAAATTTTAGCATATAGTAAAGACTTTAAAATTTACCTCTTTGATATATTAAAGACCATATGTTTTAGATTTTCTCATTAAATTTCCTCCGAATTTCTATTTTTTGACTCTTTGCATAAATTATTTCAATGAGATTGATAATCAAAACAGGCGTGAGGATGTTGGACATCATGCTGGAGAGTCCTTAAACCGTTGAGCAAAAAAAGACATTTTCTTGCTCTGTGCTTGGTTTTTCAGATTAATCTGTTATGAGAGGTAGTGAAAATAAACCAAAAATTGTAATAACAAAATTCTCTTCATTTTAATTCTTTGTAAGAAAAAATACTGTGACTTCAAGATTTTAAATGAAAATTTAATATTAGGAATTGTTCAACATTAGGACTTAAGAGCATTATTGGCATAGTAGTTAAGCATTGGACTGCTAACTACAGGTCAACAGTTCAAAACAGGGGGCCAGTTCACTGTCCCTCAGACTGTTGGAGAGCCAGACCATAGTTAAAAACAAACAAACTATGAACAAGTTCCCTGCAGGCCCAAGATATGCCTGCTGCTAAGCAGGAAAGCAGTGATGGCAAAACACGTAGCAGGCTAGATAAATGTCCTTGGCGGGCCGCTTGTAGCCCGTTGACTCTCATTAGAGGACCCCAGGTTCAAAATCACCAAAGGCACTGCAGGAGAAAGATGGACTTGTCTACTTCTGTAAAGAGTTGCAGTCTCAGAAACTCGCAGAAACAGTTGCTACCTGCCCCTCGGGTCACTCTCTGGGTCAGCATTGACTTGATAGCGATGAGTTTGGTTTTAGTATTAATCTGGATTACCTAATCCTCCAGTGTGTGGGTGTGGGCATTAGTATTACAATACATAAAGCACCAAACTTATCTCCATCCCCATGGTTTTTTGACCATGTAGCTTAATATTGTTGTTTAAGTGGCCATCAAGTTGCTCTGACCTATAACAAGCCTGTGCACAACAGAAGGTTGTGCACATTCTCACATTAGCTCCTATGCCTGAGCCAGTAGATAAGACCGCTGTGTCAATTCATCCCTTCCTCTTTTTCACTGTCCTACTTTACCAAACATAATGCCCTTCTCCGTGTACTGGTCTCTCCTGACAGTATGTCCAAAGTTTGTAAGACTAAGTATTGCCATCCTTGCCTCTAAGGAGCACTCTGGCCTTTACTTCTTCCAGTACAGAATGGTTTGACCTGTTAGCAGTCTAGGGTACATTCAATAGTCTTCTTCTCCAGCATCACAATTCAAACGCACCGATTTTCTTCGGTTTTCTGTATGCAGTGCCAACTTTCACATGCATGCAGTGAAGGATCCTATGACTTGAGACAGGTACATCTCTGGATCTCTTGAGTGCTGCTTCTGTGAGCACTGCTTGTGGATCCAGGCATGACAAAAATCCTTGACAATTTCAACTTTTTCTCCATTTTCATTATGTTTACCTATCAATCCAGTTAAGAGAATTTTGGTCTTCCTACATTTGGTCTTAGCCAAAAGACTGAGAAGTGATTTTTTTATCTTCCTTACGATGAATTGTAATTCATATTGAAGGCTACAATCCTTGATGTTCATCAACAAGTGCTTCCATTCCTCTTCAAGCAAGCAAGGTTATTCATCTGCATATGTTAGATTGGTATGTTTATAAGCTTTTCTCCAATCCTGATGATATTCATAAAAGTCAGTCTTCTCTGATGAATTGCTCAGCAGTCTTAATATTCACACACAATTATCATGCTTTGGTTCTTTGCCTTTAATACAAGGAATGCAGAATCCATTTCTTTAATTTTATAAAGCATCTAGCTCTTTTTAGTATACTAAGGCTTAACTTCAAATGCCTCCATAGATCACTGCCCTCAACCATTTGACTTAACCTCTAGTGGAGCATTACTAGAAATAGAGTGGCCCCAGAGAGACTACCAAAGTGAGTAAGAATTTGAATGACCTTTCCCAGGATGCATGCTCACCTTATCCTCCACCATCACCGTCCCCTCCCGTGTACAGGGCCTCTCTAATTGCTCTTGGTAGTTCTCTGTTACTTTTGCCTTGTGAACACCATGTTTTCTCCACTTTCATCTTCCCCGTGATGGCATATAAACTATACTTCTGTCCTATAGCCTCTATTGTTTCTCCTGTACAAATTACTTTTGCTTTCTGTGGTATGATTTGCTTATTACCGTTATTGTCTTCCATGAAAATGCTTCTAGTTCTACAAATCAGCTAATTGCTTTATAAATGTATTTTCTAGCAATTTTCCTTTTCATGCAAGAGAGATATTTTGGGTTGTTTTTTTTTTTTAATTTTTTATGTTTTGAACTTCTGGGTTCCTTTTATCACTGGATAAATAGGACAGTTAAATTTTTGGTTTTCTCCCCCCAGATTGTGGTTTCAGCCAGATTTATAAATTGTACAGACAAGAGTGATATAGGAAATCTAAAGGCATTTCTCTTTTTAGCATTTTGGGCATTCATACAACTTTTATCATAATCCATACATACTTCCACTGTATCAAATACGTGTGCATTTGTTGCCATCATCATTCTGAAAACATTTGCTTTCCACTTGAGCCCTTGGTATCAGCACCTTATTTTTCCCCTCCTTCCCCACTCTCCCCCCATGAACCATGATTATTTATTATTATTATTGTCATATCTTACACTATCTGACGACTCCCTTCTCCCACTTTTCTGTTGCTCTTCTCCCAGAGAAGAGGTTACATGTAGATCTTTATAATTTGTTCCCCCATTCTACCTCCCCTCCATTCCATCCTCCCGTTATCGCCACTGGTCCTGAAGGGATCATCTGTCCTGCCTGGATTCCCTGTGTTTCCAGTTCTTACCTGTACCAGTGTACATCCTCTGGTATAGCCGGATTTGTAAGGTAGAATTGGGATCATGAATAGTGGGGTCGGTTGGTGGGGGAGGGTGCGAAAGCATTAAGAGCTGGGGGAAAGTTGTATATTTCATCATTGCTACACTGCACTCTGAATGGCTTATCTCCTCCCGGTTACCCTTCTGTAAAAGAATATCCAGTTGGTTTGCAGATGATTTTTGGGTCCCCAGTCTCATTCACAGTGATAGGATTTTTTTGTTCCTTGATGCCTGATTTCTAATCCTCAACACCTCGTGATCATACAGGCTGGTGGAGTCTTTGATGGGGGCTTTGTTGCTTCTGAGCTAGATGGCCGCTTGTTTACTTTCAAGCCTTTAAGCCTTCAGATGTTATATCTTTTGATAGCCATGCAGCATCATCTTTCTTCACATTTGCTTATGCACCCATTTGTCTTTAACGATCGTATCAGAAAAGTGGACACGCAATGATAGGATTCTTTTGTTCTGTAATGCCTGATACCAGATCCCTTAGACACCTTGTTATCATACAGGCTGGTGTGCTCATTCCACATGGGCTTTGTTACTCCAGAGCTAGATGGCCTCTTGTTTACCTTCAAGCCTTGAAGACTCCATATGCTAGATCTTTTGATAGCACCATCAGCTTAACATAATTGCTCATGTAACCGCTTTATTGAAGATACTTCTTTAGTGGGGACTTGGGTTTTGGACTGTCATGTGACCTTTTTACTTTGTTTTTATTCTTTTGATTGCTCATTCACAGGACACATGGAGAGGTGTTCAAGGACACTGCGGTTAAAAACCATGATATATTCAGAAACATTTAGATAGTAATACTAAGGATGGGGTAGTGACACAATGGTTAAACACTCAGCTGCTAAGCAAAAAATTGGCAGTTTGAACCCATCAGCCACTCCACAGTAGAAAAGACCAGATGATTTGTTCCCATCATGATTTCAGCCTAGGAAACCTGATGGGGCAGTTCTGGTCTACTGTATATTTAAACACTTGCAAAAGTCGAATCTGACTTACAATGACCTTTTGTAGGATTTCTGAGACTTAATTTTATTTTCTTTGTGTGCACCTTTCCAAATGATGTCCCATGAAGAAAACACAGCACACCTCATTAGTACATTAAAGGGAAAACGATACGATGACCTGGTGTCTGACTATGTAGATTACTGATAAAAGAGACTTAAATTTTTTATGGGTACAGCAGCTTCATCTTTCTCCTGACTCTTACCATAGAGAAGCCTTCAAAAAATTAATGGGAAAAGGGAATTAAAGGTAATGGACATTTTCCAAAAACTTTGTGAAGATTCCTTATAGAGTTGCTGTCAATTGGAATCAACTCAATAGCAGACAACAGTAGTTGCAGGAAAATTTAAAAACTAGAGTAAATTAAAGTGTTTTAATGCTTGTTTTGTTCAGGTAAGTATGAGGTAGTGTGACATATAATTACTAAGAGGGTGGACTGTGGACCCAACTCTCCTGGTATGAATCTTGGGATTTGTGCTTCACTGGTTCCATAATATTGAAGTTATTAAATATTTCTGTGCTTCGTTTGCTTTCAAATTAGTATTACAATGCACATATCTCACAGTATTTATGAATATTAAAATGAATTAATCTATGTAAAGTTCTTAGAATAGTACACACCTGGTAATTAGTAGCTATTACTGCTATTTGAAAGCTCAAGTATTTAAATTGCTCTTACATCTTTTTCTCATTTAAATTCTGATGTGGACATTTTAAGTTAAGGTATGTTACTTGACCCGAGAGTTACATTAGACCCTTGCTTCCAACAAGATGTGTAAAAATGTTGCTTTTTCAAAAGGTGGGCTAATACGGTTAAGCTGAAGTCTTTGGTGAAACTTTTGAAACATACAAAAAAAAAGATAAGTGTAGAAGGTTTCACACTCCAAACATTTGAATGGCCTAAGAAAAGTATGTAGCCGTCTGGTCACATTGTATGAAAACATTTGCCAAGGTTATATAAAATCAATTGTAAGCTGCCATCAATGAATTTTTTAATTGAGCATGAATTATTTGTAAAAATGAACTCGTCTAATAATGCTAGTTGGCAGGGAAAATTATAAAACTTTTTCTGTTGAATTGGGCCAATTTTTATCACATTAGTATTTTTCTTGAGATGCTCACCTTGTGTGTTTGTAAATCTGTGAGTACAATTGCTATAATATAATTTTATTCTAATAGTTATATTGAATGTTACTTTAATAATATTTTAAATACAAAGTGATACGTATGGAGTTAATGGTGGGAGAACCATTTAAACTTCAGTTTTTCTAAGCCAGTAGTTCTCAACCTTCCTAGTGCCACAGCCCTTTTAATACACTTCCTCATGTTGTGGTGAGCCCCCACCATGAGATGATTTTTGTTGCTACTTCATAGCTGTCATTTTGCTACTGTTATGAATCAGGTGTCAAGGTTGAGGACTGCTATTCCAAGCAATTGGGTAAAAATGTTCATTTGATTACCTAGGTTTTTTGTTTTATTTTTCATTCTCCTGTTACTGTGTTTTTTTCCTTTAAAGCTGATTTTTAAAATAACTAGTAATCCAGTCCAGTTATATTTGATCTTACATAAGACTTTACAAATTATGAAATTCTTTTTTTTTCTTCTGCTTATTTCTTCTTAGGATATTTACAGGATCAACAAGGCTAGATGGAAATGCTATCGGTAAGTGCATATGTTGACTGTTTACAAACTGACTTGAGCTTAAGTTTTTTTTTTCTTTGATTAAAGTAAGGGTAAGGGACTGAGTCCTTTGGCATAGTGGTTGTGCGTGGAACTGCGGCCCACTGGGATGGAGGTTCAATTCCAACAGTGGCTCCACAGGAGCAAAGGCTGAGCCTCCTACTCCCACCACCAGAGGGAGGGCCCCCCCCAAAAAAAATAAAGTCATGGTGAATTTTATAGTTGTTTTGGGTTTTTTAAAAAATATAAAACAGCATTTTATTTTAACAGAGTGGTTTTGAATGTGACAGTTACAGAATCTATAGATTCTTAATATAATTTTCTCTTTGTTGTAGTGGATTTTGTTCGTTGGCTTTGTGCTGTGTCCATGGATGAGTTACTTTCTACTACACACCCAAGAATGTTTAGTCTACAAAAAATAGTAGAAATATCATATTACAACATGGGAAGAATAAGATTGCAGTGGTCTCGAATTTGGGAAGTTATTGGAGATCACTTTAATAAGGTATTTGAATAATTTATATTAGTGTTTATATTAGTAATTGTTTCCTTTGTTGAATACATAAATATCATCTAATTAAGGGTTTTCCCCCCCTTGGGAGCAATTGTGTATGGTTTTGTAGTTAAATTTAGAAAACTCCTTGAATACATTTTACTTTTTAATAAATGATTGTTGTAAATTGTTAGACCTTGTTAGATTACCTATCGCTCTTTTTGAGAAATCTGATTAAAATAAACTACTACTTTTGTAGCTGATCTTAGAATTTTTCCATTGTGTTTTCTAATTTAGACTTACTCTAAAACAAAAATAAAGAATTGTGAATTGTCACTGCTGATATTAGCGTCATCTATTTCTCTTGTCATTATAGGTTGGCTGTAATCCTAATGAAGATGTAGCAATTTTTGCAGTGGACTCCTTAAGGCAATTGTCAATGAAGTTTTTAGAGAAGGGGGAGCTGGCTAATTTCAGATTCCAGAAGGATTTCTTAAGACCTTTTGAACATATAATGAAACGAAATAGGTATTACTTTGTTAAATTGCCTAAAATCAGAAAACTGTCATATTATTTTCTCTAATAGAGTAAAACAAATGAACAACTTTTTCTAATGCATATTCAAACATTTATATTAACATTTTAGATCTCCCACAATTCGAGATATGGTTGTACGGTGTATAGCACAGATGGTTAATTCTCAAGCTGCTAACATTCGTTCTGGATGGAAGAACATTTTCTCTGTATTTCATCTTGCTGCATCTGATCAAGATGAAAGTATAGTGGAACTTGCATTCCAAACAACAGGACACATTGTCAGTGAGTATTGTTTCAGCCATGTGTAAGTTTTGAAGACCACTTAAAAGTTGAAGGTTTTCAGAAAGAAAAACTCATAAGATGATATAATTGGCCTATTAAAAAATCTTGGTAATACTGTTGGGTAAGCACTGGGCTGCTAACCTCAAGACTGTTAGTTCATGTCCACCAGCAGCTCTGTGTGAGACACATCAAGTTATCTGTTCCCGTACAGACTTACAGCCGTTGAATGATTTTTTAGGGTCATTATGCATTGTAACTGACTCAATAGCAGTGGGGTTTGTTATAGCAGTGGTTTATTATAGTCTTTTAAGTTCACCAAGTTTTATCTGGAAAGCCACAGTGAATAATAATAATTTTATTAACATTAACATTGATTTATTATATGTCAAGAGCTTTTCATGTATTTTTTTTAACTTTCACAACTCTATAAGATGAACCCCCTTTTGACATATAAGAAACATAAGCACTGAATGGTAATTACAAGATCACAGAACTAGCAGGTGATGAATTTAGGATTTAAACACAGGGAACTTAAAGACAACAAAACCTTTGTTTTCCACTCTACTTTGTAGCCTCCTTTGACATTAAGTGGGTGTGAAATATCAAGGATATAAAGTACGCCTATATAGAAGATGATCATTATCTTTACAGCCAAGAAGAATGACATTGTCAGAACTATGATTTGCTAAGTGCCTGTTTGAGGCAAACATTGTGCTAAGCACTCAATCTATATTGTCTTAGGTAGTACTTGGAACTCTCACACTTTCATTTATGAAAATGCAAGATACAGTGTGATTTAATTCATGTATTCAACAAATGTCTAATCACTTGGTAGCATGTGGCAGGCAGTGTACTAAGTGCTAGGCTTGTAGTGTAAACAGACAGGTTTCCCTGCCCTTACTACTATAGGTGGTAGATACAGTCTTGAACTCCACATCTGTTGGATGTCAAAGTTCTTCGTTACCTCTAAGAATTATTATTTCCACCTAGAAGTTCATGTTTACATAAGATTAAAAATAATTTTAATATTACAATTATTCTGATATATTTTTCTCTCTTTCAGCTCTTGTGTTTGAAAAACACTTTCCAGCAACCATCGATTCGTTTCAGGATGCAGTGAAGTGTTTGTCTGAATTTGCGTGTAATGCCGCTTTCCCAGACACAAGTATGGAAGCAATTCGACTTATTCGCCATTGTGCAAAATATGTGTCTGATAGACCTCAGGTATAGCACAATTTAGTAAATAAAATACTGACTAGTTACTTGTTTGCCTGAAATCTAGTTTATATGAAAATTGAGAACATGGAGCATTTTTCAGTGAGCCTTAAAACCATCTGAGCTTGATTCTGAGTTAAAATAGCTAATTGTAAGAGCTCACATTTATGGGAGTATTTTTCTGAATATTTCAAATATATTAACTTGTTTAATTTTCTTTATAGTTTTCCACAATTGGTAATGGTATTAGCCCCATGAACTTCCTCAGATGAGGAAACTGAAGCATAAAGTCGTTTAAAACTTGCCCATAGTTGCCAGCTAGGACCCCTGGTGATAGAGTGGGGTTGGGGTTGGGATACCAACTGCAAGGTCAACGGTTCAAAACCACCAACTTCTCTGCTAAAGAAAGATGAGACATCCTATTCTGTAAAGCTTTACAGTCTTAGTAACTCATAGAGGCAGGTCTACCCTGCCCTATAGAGTCACTTGAATTCATATTCACTTGATGGCAGTGAGTTTGGAGTTTTTGTTTGTTTTCATGTTTTTGTGGGATTTTTTTTCTGGGAGGTGAGTAAGGGCTGGCGGGCAGGCAAACGGGGGCTGGTGTACTGCTTCATGAGTGCTAGCGCCCTGCAGCACCAAAGCCAACTGACTGGGGAAGGATAAGTTTCGGTTCAATAGGTGATAGCTGAATTAGCAATCTATATCTGAGTCTAAATTTGTAACTATTGTGATAAGAAATGATACATCATATTGTAGTAATAAGATTTTTTACTATTTACTAATATAGGCCATTGGCATATATTCCCCCTTTTTTTGGACCATAAGATGCACTTTTTCCCCCCCAAAGGGTGGGGGGGAACGAGGTTGCATCTTAGGGTATAAAGGTGTGGTACCCCAAAACACTTTAGTATACTGGTACTATTTGGTTCAGAATTTTTTTTTCTTGTTTTTCTGCTCTAAAAGCTGGGTGTGTCGTCTGGTCCAAAAAACGGTAGTACTTTTTGAAAGCATCAACTCATTTGATCTTTACACATCCCAATGAAGTTAGTGTGGCTTCTTGATACCATCATCATTTGGAATGATAACGATGAGAGTCTTATTTAATGTGGTTAGTTATGCAGAAAGGACTATGTATGGATAGTGCAAACAGTTTACACTTGACTACTAAGCCAAAGATGGTGCTTCAAACTGACCCAGCTGCTCCATGGGAGAGAGGCGTGGTGACTTGCTTTCACAGAGATTACAGCCAAAAAGAAAAACCTCGGAAATAGTTTTACCCTATAGAACATGAGGTCACTGTGAGTCAGAATAGATGGCATTGGGTTTGCTCCTTTTAAATAATACAGAGTGCTGGTGTCAGAATTGAAACTCATAGCTAACTTTTGGTATTCTCCTTAGGCAATTTCTTTTTAGAAATTATAAAATTGCTCACTTTATTTTGTAAAGCACATAGTATTATTAATCTTTTTTGAGAAATGATATGTTTTGTCTTTAATAATCCTACCTTTGTTTTTGAAGACTTTCAAGGAATACACCAGCGATGACATGAATGTGGCACCTGAAGACAGGGTGTGGGTGAGAGGATGGTTCCCAATTCTCTTTGAATTATCCTGTATCATCAATAGATGCAAATTAGATGTAAGAACCAGGTAACAGTCAGTATTTGTAATTAAATTTTGAAGGATTTCTTTTGACTTTAATCAAATTAGCCTTTCTTATGTGAACACAAGTTAATACAGTTGACAGTGGTAATGTATATTAGTACTATAATAGATAGGCATATTTGAGGGTGTTAAATAGAAAACAATAAAAAATAGAAATATGTTACTTTTCCTTAAAATTATTTTTCTCAGCAAACTTTCAGAAGCCCCGACGTTGTCTTTTTGTTAAAACTATTGGAATAAAAACTATTTTTTATGAAACAAACATTTAAACATTTGCCCCATGTAGTTCCTATCCCATAGTATAATTTTTCTCATCCTCCACTGTTAACTGCCAAAATTGAAATGGCTGATACCTTTCAACAAACATTTGAGCCTATTGTCAATTCAGTTTTACATTAGTTATGTTTGTTTTGTAGACAGGAGGAAGGATTCTGAAGCAGTTTTAAAATCCCTTCCTTTAAGAATCTTGCCTTGGTTGTAAAAAGAAGCATCAGTCCTTGGAGATTTAACCTTACTGGGGATTTCTTTTTTTTTTTTAATCATAAAAGTAATGCAGACTTAAATCAGATGATAAAGAGTTAATTAAAGAATTTATCTCTCCTCTTGGCAAGACAGTTCCTGTCCTCGCTACCCCCAAGCAAGGTTAAGTTTGTCTTATATCCTAAGAAACTTCTTATATTTATAGCACTCCATGGTGTCACAACTCTTGCAAAACAGATAATCCAAAATAAGTCTCAAATCTAGAGAATTTATCGTAGAATTTAAAATATTAGAGTATTCATTTTGCATTTTAAGCCTGGTGGAACATTCAATAAACCTTTCAGAAACATAATGTTAATTCAACTTTCAATAGCCTCTAATTTATGTAAATCTAAATTACTTTTGATTTTCAGCTTTCAAATACCTGCTGCTTCAGTGGAGTGACTGGCATACCATGACTAACCTTACTTTATAAACCCAGCATATATACCCTGCACCTTGTTCTGGTTTATCAGTGGAAATCTATCTGAGGGGACCTCTGCTTGCACTTTTTCTCCATGGGGTAAATGGTGGGTGTGAGCAGCCAGTGTTGTTAGCACCCCAGTGCTTAATCTACTACACGCCCACAACTCCTGTGTTGACTGGTAGAGACTAGTTCCTGATCAACATGCATGTCAAAATGTTCCCTGTGGTATTCAGGTTCTCCTTTTATTCTTTTCATGAAGTCTTTTAATGTACACAAAGGTTAATTTTTAGGAGGTCCTTTTTAGTTCATCTACTTCCGTTTGTGCCTTTTGGGTTATGCTTGCTATTTTATTTATTCAATATATTAGAGCCTCTAGTATTGCCCCTATTTTTTATTCCTTGAGCTTTATGTTTTAAGTTTTATATTTAGGACTTTGATCTAGTTTGAGTTCGTTTTTGTATATAGTATGAGGTGTTTTTCCTTTCTCCCATTTATTGACTTTGCCCACTGTCAAACATCAGTTGTCCATTGAATAGATGTACATTTGTGTTCGCAGTTTTGATTAGTTTGGCTGTAAAGTAGGTTAGAAGATCTGGTAGTATGATGTCTTCTCTGTTTTTCAGTAGTGCTTTATCCAGAACCTGTTTCCTTTCCTTAGAAAATTGGTGATTCATTTTGTCACTTCATTAAATAATGTACTTTTTATTTAAACGGGATTGACTTTTATCAACACATGAGTTTGGAAAGGAGGCTTGGTGGCATAGTGGTCTACTAACTGCAAGGTCAGCAGTTCAAAATTGCTCCATAAGAGTAAGATGGGACCTCCCTCTTGTAGAGGGAGTTACAGTCTTGGAAACTAACAGGGACACTTCTATCCTGTCACTGTAGTTGGCATTTATTCAGTGGCAGCAAGTTTTGTTTGTTTTGTCTGGGTTCCGTGCTCAAGGGGAATGCTTTTAGCCTTCATTGAATATAATGTTGATAGTTATTATACAAATGACCTGTAATACAAAGGGGGCACACCCCTCCCCCCCAAAATTGATAAAAACCTGCTAGACAGAGTTTTTGTAGTATGCATTTTTCCTGCTAGGTAAACATCGAGCAATTTGCTCTGAGTTAGTGCACCCAGTGACATCATCTGGGAAGGTTCTCTCTGATCATAGTGAATTTTTTTCGTAAAAGCAGTTTCACTCAAACCTCATTTTTTGTGATGGCCAATTTAAGAGAACAGCGTGTAGTTATGAAATTTTGTTTCCTCCTCAGGAAAAATGCCACAGAATCTGTTGTGATGTTGAACACAGTTTACAAGGACAGCTTTCTGGATTTATCTTGTCTTTTATGTGATTTGTTATTATCTCTGTCAGGTATTAGTTTTATTATATGTATTGGCTTGCTTCATCCTCTTTGTTTTGTTTTTCTATATCGTGTGTGCTCTTCTAGTCATCGATCTGGCCCAACTCAACACATCTCTAATGAGTGGGGCTGCTGCTTTGTGATGTGTCCACTTGTCTAGCCATTGGCTGAGGATATAGCTGGTGTTGATTGTGAGATGTTAGGTGTGCCTGCCTGGTCTCCTAGGGGTATAGGCAAGGAGTGTTGTCACTGGTCACTGCATCAGATTGGTGTGTGCATACTACTGGTGGCTAACTGATTGATGTGAGGGTATCTGGGTTGTCAGTCACTGGATGGGCACTACAGAAACTCTCACACACTGCTCTAGGAGGGTATCCGTGGCCAAGGCACAAACCTTTGGTTGCAGGAAGGGCTGTGTAGAGAGCGAGCAAGGCTAAGGGAACTCACCAGTCAAACTTGCCCTTTTAGAAGGCATGCCTTTTCTGCTAGAGTACAATGTGGGAGGTAGTGTACCCTCCTTCTCTTTCGGTCTCCAGCACCACTAGTTGAAGGAGTGGTGGCATCACTAGTGTGTTGGGCCCCCAGTTGGAGGGGCTGGGCTTAGAGGCAAGGTGCACTAGTCCTCGGTCAAATAGAGAAGTAGATATTTCCTTTCACCAGGCCCCAACTTGGGTGGTTGGGTAGAGAATTGGGGTATAGCTGAATTGTGGAGCCCAGGTGCTTCCTGTTGGGTGATCAGAAGAGGGGACATTACCATTTCATTGGCAGCCGGCACAAGTGGGTAGGCAAAAAAATCCCTTCTGCTGGGACCAGTGCAGAGAGGCTCGTATTGCTGGTCCCTTCGTCTCCATGCAAAAGACTGAGTGAAGGGGTGGAAAGTCTCTCAACCCGCAGCCCTGGGGACAGGGTTGTGCTGGGTACCACCAGACCATAGTCAGATATAGAGGAGGAAGAATGGTACTGCAGGTCTATAGACATCTAATTCGGTGTGGAAGATGGGCACAGTCAATGCAGTGAGTGCACTTCCTGTGTACAAGGTATAAGGGACACTTCTGCTGGCTTTGAATATGAACGTAGATTATCCTCTGCATAGTGATGAGGCGGAAGAGGGGAGGATTTCAGCTGGGAATGCTATTTGCTTTGTCTCAAACATGATTGGACTGCAGGTTCAGCTGGCTGAGCTCTGGGGTTTTATGGTCTCTCCTCTGTTTAGCACTTGGACTGATTCTTCAGCCTTGCCTTTGATGATCAGGGTTCCAGAGCTGGCATCTATATCCAATTTACCTGTTTTATTGAGTCTTGGTTACATGATGGACATTAGATGTCATTCGACTAGGCTGCTGTCTACGTTTTTGAAAAATGAACTTCAAAAATTTCCATTTCCTTTCTTCATAGACTTGTTTTAGTTCTGAGGAGTGACGTTGGTGGATATGCTTGCTTTTCTTGGCCAGAGTGCTGAAAAAATATTTACACAACAATGAAATTTTTTACTAGTTTCATTTATAATTTTTAAATGTTGGGTTGATGGTGTGAGTGTAAGGGAAAAGTCAAAGAAAAAAATATTTTGAAGCCAAGGTCTTTAGTATTTTTTTCCTAAATGATGTGTATTAAAGAAATTTTTTTTCATTTAAAATTCAGTATCATGTGTCAATATAAAACTGATTTTAAACTTACTGTCTTTAGTAGCTTTGGGATTTACCAAACTATTTTAAGAGGTGGGGTTCTGATGTGTATTTTCGTGTGTGTGTGTGTGTGTGTGTGTGTGTGGTTACTTCTAATTAAGTTTTGTCATTTTAGGGGCTTGACAGTAATGTTTGAAATAATGAAAACATATGGCCACACTTATGAAAAACATTGGTGGCAGGATTTATTTCGAATTGTTTTCAGAATCTTTGATAACATGAAGTTGCCAGAACAGCAGACAGAGGTAAAAGAAAACAAAATTTTTAATCAATCATAGTTAAAAAGTTTTTTTGCACCTTCCTGAGTAATTTCTGTCCTACAAATCATAAACATTGAATAGAATGAGGATATAATATGTCTTTTTGGAACAGAAGTGAATTCATAAATTTGCTTTTTTCAATTTTTCATTGTTACATTTCTAGTCACTGTTAAACTTCTAGTTTCTTAGCTTGTTTTTGTTTTGTTTTGTTTTCTTTTGTTGGCATCATTGCCCTCTGGTGGTCGTGGGAGCTACCCAGTGCTGCTCCTGAGAGCCGCTGCTGGATTTGAACCGCCAAGCCCACGGGCCGCAGTCCCGCACTCAACCACTTTTGCCACCGGGGCTCAGCAAGTTTCTTATCTTGTTTTAACTTGTCACAGATATCCCAAAACCCTTAATTTCCTGTTCTATTTCATAATGATGACTTAATCTGATTTGAGTAATGACTACAAAATAAAATTCAAATTGTTTTTATTTCAGTGTATTTACTACAGATCAATTGTAGTGTACCTTTCAAGAAGTGTGGGTAGAAACCTTAAAATTTTCCCATTTTGTCTCACATCATAGTGTTGATGTAAACTTCCAAAATAATTTTGTATTAATTTGAGAAAAGTAAAGAGTAAAAAGTCACAATGTGAATTTTACAGTGATGTTCTTAGAATTAAGGCAATTAGTTACCGAGAACAGTTTTATATGTAATAGGTAGTTACGGTTTGTTGGAAATAAAATTAAAATTGAATATAAACCAGACTTACATTTCAGATATGAAAAATTTTTTAATTCTAGTTTTTGTGAATGATAACGATTTTCATTTAATGGTTTTCTCTCCCAGAAAGCTGAGTGGATGACAACCACGTGCAACCATGCACTGTATGCGATCTGTGATGTGTTCACCCAGTATTTAGAAGTGCTCAGTGATGTGCTGCTGGATGATATCTTTGCACAGCTATACTGGTGTGTCCAGCAAGGTAGGTCTGTATCAGATGATTTGGAAAGTATTACATATGAGCATGATAATAAATAAATGAATCACTCTTTTCTTTTCTAGACAATGAGCAGTTAGCACGATCTGGTACAAACTGCTTAGAGAATGTTGTTATTCTGAATGGTGAAAAATTTACCCTAGAAATCTGGGATAAAACTTGTAACTGCACATTGGATATCTTCAAGACTACAATCCCACATGCGTAAGATGATTTTATACAGCTCTATACAAGTATACTTTATTTTAAGTTTGATAGCAACTAGTGAGTGATTATAATAGTTGTACTTTTAAATATGCTGCACTCCTATATGTATTCATATTTACTGCATATTAATACCTATAAGCCATAGTATACACATGATCAAATTCTTTGTAAGCTAAAATCTCTTCATCTTATAATACTCGGGTCATTATGACATAAATCTACTGACTTTTTTTTGGGGGGGTGGGGGGGGGCATCACTGCTCTCCGGTGGTGGGAGTAGGAGGCCCAGCCCCACTGCTGGAATTGAAGCTCCGTCCCAGTGGGCCGCAGTCCCGCGCACAACCACTACGCCACTGGGGCTCAGCCCAATCTACTGACTTTTATAAGACAGTGGCTTTTAGTTGGGGGACAATGACAACAGCAACCTAATATGTTTTAGTTACTATAAATTTAATAATCAAATTAAATTTATTTGCAACTAGATTTTTACAGTTAATGTCAGTTCCCTTAATGGATGAGTTTCGAATTGAATTACAGTGAAATACCAACAGAAACATGTGTAGTCAGTCTCATTAACTGAAAGCACTTGCAGTGTTACAACACACAGACTTAAATTTCCTTCTCAGCTCCATTTTGAAGCTTCTGTGCAAATAATTTCACCTTAGGTCTACAAAGTCTAAATTCACAGGTAGATTTCTCTTTTAAAGAATTTTGTAAGGGCTGAGCCCTGGTGGTATAGTGGTTGTGCGCGGGACTGAGGCCCAGTGGGATGGAGGTTCAATTCCAGCAGCCGGCTCCACAGGAGCAAAGGCTGGGCCTCCTACTCCCACCACCTGAGGGCAGTGATGCCCAAAAAACAAAACAAAACAAAAAAAGAACTTAACCAAGTTGAAAGTGAGATGTGGTATATGTGAAATTACACATTATTCCTGATTTTTTAAACTTTATAAACTTTTTCTTCATATGAGTTAAATATAACTCCACTCTTGGTATTTACTTGTAGGTATCCTAAAAAATAAATAGAAAATGAAACTAATTGTATACCTTTAGGCAGAACTAATATACTAAAAAAACTACACAGTAATCTGTGATTTATTTTTGAATGTTACATCATCCCAATATTCCCACTTTTGAATATAGCAACAATTTACTAAACTCACAAAAGATCCTAAATTACCTCTGTTTAAAAGGATTCATCCGTGACCCATGTGTCAAAGTTAGTGTGAATTCCTGCCTAGCTTTTGTCCACAGTACACATTTATAAAACCAAACTAGCTGTGTTTGTGAATGTGGTTTAGAACTGCTTCTGTTTTAGTCTATTGAATGAAACAAAATACTGTTTCCCCCAAAATAAGACCTACCCATAAAATAAACTCTCCCAGGATTTCTAAGCATTTGCACAATATAAGCCCTACTCCAGAAATGAGACCTAGTGTTGGGCGTGGCTGTGCAGTGTGTCAGCACAAGCCGTGCATTTCATGGCGGAGCAGACACGAAGATGGGCAGCCCTTCTCCTCTGTCCCATTGTGACAGCTGCTATGCCAGACGTGACCTGAGAGGTGGGGGCAGCCCCACCAACAGGGTCGGCTTCCCTGTCAGGTCCTGGCCATCCTGTGTGTACTGTAAGCTGGGGCTTTGAGGGGAAAGTCATTAGTGAAATGAGCATCGGGCCACCCTGCTTTAGGTCTTATGCATCCTCAGAGGAAAAAAGGAAAGCAATGGCTGCCACGTGACTCAGCCCTGTGGGCTTCTCTCCCCCAGCACCAATCAGCAACAGTCTGCGGGCCTCTCTCACCCCCCACAAACATCGGGGGCTAGGGGAAAAGCTTCAGGAGGGAATGTGGGGTTTGGAGAGTGATGATGATGTTCCAGAAAAAGGTGACAACTATATTTGAATAAAAGTAGATTATTGTACTGTTCTTAGAAAAAAATAACGTATCCCCTGAAAATAAATCCTAGGGTGTCTTCTTGAGGAAAAATAAATACAAGACCCAGTCTTATTTTCGGGGAAACACATGAAGATATAAAAAAAAATTAAAGAGTAATAAGTATCTCTGAAAAGAAATATACATATGAGTGTACGTATTTCAAATTGAGGTGATGCAACCTGTTTACCATCTGTGTCTTCTACACCCAGCACAGCTCCGGAACCCCAGAAGCACCAACTTAGGTCTTAAGCATCCTTATACCCTAAACTAGGGTTGGCAAGATACCTACCTCCCTCTTTTAAGGCCGAAAAAGCTTTTGTTGATTTATTCATGTACATTTTATTTTTAAATAGAATATAAAGAGTAGTTTTTAAACTGTGTTGTTTGTTCAAAAATCTCACATTGAAGTATATTTGATGACATTTGTTCTAAAGTTTGAAACTTTTCCAAGGATTTCTGTTGTTGTTGTTGTTACTACTGTAAAACCGATGACCAGATTTCTCTTTCAAAGCATAGTGGGGGCAGGTGGCATGCCCCGCTAGTGATTGGTATGATTTTGGTGTTTTAAAGGCTCTTGACCTGGCGTCCCCCCTCTGGAGAAACTGCTCCCCCGTCACCATCTCTTGTGAATGAAAAACAATTGGTAAGTCTTAATAAATCATATTTTAAACTATTTAACAATTATTTAACAATTTATGATAAACCAAATTCTTGTATATGATGAGCCCAGCTCTTTTGGAAAGATGGTCTACATTTGCTGCCTGTACTTTTCAGGTTAAAGTCTACAGTTGTAAACTTGCGTGTAAATCTCCTTGTGGCAAAAAGGAAAAAAAATCTCTTCAATTCATGGAGGGTCATTTTAAATGATGTTTTAATATAAAAGGTCAACATAGAGGACAGTGATTTCAAGGGTTGTGGCACAACAGATTTGTGACTGACTTATTTTATCTTTATATTTCTATATACTTTCACTTTAAAGAAAATTAAAGAATAATTTTAAAAATCTACTGCTTGCTTCACCGTCTTCTGCAATTGTTATAATTTTGTCACATATACTGTAACATTCTATACATCCATTTTATCTGAATTCTTTTAAAAGTGTTTTCCAAAGATTTGAATATTTAAAAAAAATAATTTAGCAAGGAAAATGTCATCTCCTCATTCATGAGCAGAAAACCAAGGTGAGTTGCTTTTCAAGGTCACACTACTAGTAACTTCTAGAGCCAGATTCCATGTCTCAGTGTAGCGTCCCACTGCTGGATTCCAGAATCCAGCTTCCCACTGTAGTCCTGCAGCCCTTTCCAGTCACTCTCTACCTGTCAACCTCAGCCTCTGCCCCTTATGATTGAGGGCTTTTCTGTACCTGGTTTCTCAGGTGACAGAAATCTTTCCTAAACTCACAACTGCAAAGCCTCCCTGGACCCACCCTGCGTAAAACTTGAGAAATCTCTCTTTTCAGCCAAACATGTGTTCTGTTTGGTTTTCATGATCATTCATGGGTTTTTGCAATTAGTTTTGTCACACGCCATTTTTATCAATTGCTCTTGGATCATAATAGATCTGTGCCCAATAAGAGGTGGGCTTTTCTTTTGAAGATGATCAGCTCTTTTCTCCCTGTGCATTTAGTTATTGTTGTTGTCCTCCGGGGAACCCCAGTTATGGTGGCCTTGTGGATACAGAGTTTGTGACCCTCCGAGGAACACACCATTGCAAATTGTGTGCAAACTCATGTGTGTGGTATTTTAAATCATTTTTCATTGCACATGATAATCTCAATTTGTAGAATGTCTTTTCACTAGGGACATCGTTTTTGTACTATTTATTTAAACAAATAATAGCATGATAGAAAGTGTTTTCATCTTTAAACTTACAGTGATTTTTGTTTTATTAGGATACAATATCACAGAAATCTGTAGATATTCATGATTCTGTTCAATCAAAGTCTACAGATCACAGACAGCAGACACCAGTGATTTCTGTCTCTCCGGTGAATGAAGAGGTCAGCAAAATTAAACCTACAGCAAGTGAGTTATTTCTCTAAATAAGAATGGTGTGTCTGCTTTTTAATTAAGAAAGTACATATCCTGTACTACAGTACTAGTATTTCTCCTCTCCTATGTTTTATTCACATAGGGAAGAGATGATATAATTGGTTTTACTTTGATTTTACAAACGTAATTGTTATTCAGTCATTTTTTACTGCGTTTGCCTCAATGGGACATCTGCCGAGAAACAAAGGCTGTCGTGCTCTGCTAAGAGATCAGGTGTTGCTCTCCTCGCTCCTGGACCAGCAGCTGCTGCACGCTACATTCAGCTAATGTTTATGTGGAGCACATGCCTCTTCTTTTGCTATTGCCTTCTGCATACCAGCCACATCTCCTCTGCTAAGGTGGGGCGTAAAGTCCTGCTTTCCCCCTACATGCAAAGGAAACTGGTGATGGACCACAATTTTCAGAGCAGGAGCACCCAGCAATGTTTCCACCCAAATCAGCCTACTGAACTCATTTTTCCTCCACTCACCAATGCTGCCCACCATCACTACCCAATATATGCAGAGGAACCAATGGACCACCTTTCCATTTTGCTCACCTTCCCTGGTTCCCTTCAGAAAAAAGGCAGTTTCTTCTGCAGAAGGAGAAATGACAATATTTTTCTTAAAGGAGAACAAGATGGCTTTAAGGACTATGAGGGAGTACTGTATTTAATTTTTTTGTGTGTGGCATCACTGCCCTGGTGGGAGTAGGAATCCCAGCCTTGCTCCTGGAGAGCTGCTGCTGGATTTGAACTGTCAACCCTGTGAGCCACAGTCCTGCACACAACCACCAGGCCATAGCTGTATTTAAATTTTTTTTACAAAACAACCTTATCGCCCCCAAAGTACTCTCCACTATATGTTAGTACATTTTTCAGACTCATCTGTTTGGATGGCTGACAGCACCTTCCTCATTTTTTGCTTCCCCTCTTCTACGTTGTCAAATCACTATCCTTTCATGTCCCCCTGCATTCGCGGAAACAAAAAGAAGTCACATGGAACAAGGTCAGGTAGGTAAGGTGTGTGGGGCAAGAGAGGCATGCTGGGTTTTTGTTTCTGTATTTTGCCAGAAACTGGCACACTGAGATGGCTGCGTGAGCAGGTGCATTGTTGTGGTGGCAAAACCATTCTCCCATCTGCCACAAGCCAGGCCTTTTTGGATGCACACTGTTGCACAATCTTTTCAGAACCTCCCAATAGAAAGTTTGATTAACAGTCTGACCTGATGGAATGAACTCCCAAGAACACTGAGTTGACATTTTCACCCATTTGGGAAGTTGACAGACTTCCAGAACGAGATTTGTCATCAATCAACTTTCCATCTTTTTGAAAAGAGAAAACCACTCGTATACTTGAGTTGTTCCCATAGCTGTGTTTCCATTGTCCTTGTAAGCTGTGTTTACATCACAAGAGTTCCTACGGCATTTTTCCTGAGCAGGAAACAAAGTTTCAGAAGCCAAACGCTATCCTCTGAAAATGACCATCACAAAAAATGAGGTTCAAGCAAAATATCTTTTAAGAAAAAAAATTCCCTGTGACCAGAGAGGACCTACCCAAGCAACACCACTGGGTGCACTAACTCAAAGTGAGTTGCTCGATGCTTGCCTCGCAAGAAAAATGCGTGCCACGAAAGCTGCACTCTGCCTTGCAAGTCCCAGGTTTTTTGGTTGCCCCCTCGTATTTCAACTAAGGTGAATTCACATAGTGATATCTAAAATTAGTCATCTTACAATGAATAATTCATGTTATTTGCACAGCTGCTACCTCTGTGGTTTCAAAAATTTACTATCCCAAAAGGAAAGCCCATGTCCTTTAAGTTGTCACTCTGAATTTCCCTTCTACCAGTCCCTGACAACCACCATTCTGCTTTCTATCTTTATGATTATCTTATGTCATATAAATTGGAATCCTACATTATGTATTTGGATTCTTTTACCTGACATGTTTTTGAGGTTGCTGTGTATTATGTCATGTAACAGAACTTCACATCTCTTTAACACTGAATTTTATTCCATTGTAAATATGTATCCCATTTTATCCTATTCTGACCTATTATCTCATCCATTCTTGATGGACCGTTCAGCTCTTGCCTTTTGACTCTTGTAAAAAACGATGCTGTGGATGTTCATGTACAGGTGTTTGAGTACCTCTTTTGAATTGTGTGGGTATATGCCAAGGGATAGTGTCGCTCGGTCATCTGGTAAATTGAGAATCCTAAAGTTCTTTTCCACAGTGGCTGCACCATTTTACATCACACACCCTGTCCCACACAACAAAGTAGAGGATTCCACTGCCTCCGCCTCCACACTGACCTCTTCGTCCCTTGCCCTCTTGCTTAAAGGACTGCCATCCCAGTGAGTGTGGGATAGGGTGGCCTTGCGACTTTGGGGCTGCATTTCCCGGGTCACATGCTCTTCCATGTTCTGGTTTGCTTATTTGTTTGCTTTCTTTGGCATTATCTATTCATATACTTTGCCTATTTTTAATTGAGGAGTTTGTCTTTTTGTTAAATTTTAAAAGTTCTTTAAATATTCTGAAGATTATTAACCCTTAATACCTATATGTTTGCAGGTATTTCTTACAATCTATACATGGTGGTGTTTGGGGGTTGTTTTGTTTTGTTTTGCTTTGCTTTATCACTTTCCTGAAAATAGCTTTTGAAACACAGGATTTTAATTTTGATGAAATCTTAATCCCTTTGTTTTTCTTTCGTAGGTCTTGCCTTTTTGTCGTAGCTAAGATTTCTTTGCCAAGTACAAGATGATTAGATTGTTTCCGTGTGTTTTCTTGTAGGAATTAGTTTTTGTTCATGACATTTAGGTCTGACCTATTTTGAATTAAATTGTATATGCATTGCGAGATGGGGTCCACTTACACACTTCCGTATCTACAGATTTCTAGTGTTTGAAGAGTAAAGACTTCAGGTGTTTGATTAAGCAGAATACTGGATACTACAGATTTCCATGATAGTGTATCCTAATAAAAGGAACTAAAAATCATTGTAAGTTTAAAACATGTTCTATCATGCTATCATTTGTTTAAATTAAAAACTGAACCAAAATCTGATTTAAAAGTTTGATTTAATTAACGTCTAGCATTACTATCTGCTATTCCTCTTTGGGCCTCTTATGTATATAATACTCTTTGGGAACAATAAAGAGAGGGATATTTTGCTTTTATGAGAATTTTATAAAATCCCAGGTGCTTGTAGTTGTTTTACAAAGAAGACAGACTTTGGTATCTAGTTCCAAACACTCCGAGTGTCTAGCGCCAGTCACTGTGTCACTATTTCTGAAAAGGAAGCTTGTGGTGGTAAGTGGTCCATTTCTATTTTCATTCCTGTGCTCCAGAGGCTAGAATGGCCAGTCTGATGGGCCATCAGAAAATGCCTTGAGGACAGAGTAACGAGTGCTTCTCCTGCCCCTTAGCCCAGGTACCAGACTTCAATATACTTAGCTATGTGAAGACAGAATTTGATCAAGAAAAAAAGGTAGAGAAAGAAAGTGTTCACTTAGCCAGCTTGGGACTGCATCTTTTTGTAGAGTCAAAGGGTGCCTCCCTCTACCCTGAAGCAGGCTAAATCCCTCCCTACCTTACAGCACGCTGGGAGTCCCTGAGGAAAGGGTCCCCTGGGAATTATTGACTCCTCAATAGGCAGAGCTAGAAGAGGAAGCCATCTTCTTGGTTCTTCTCGTCAAGTATCTGCCATCCTTAGAGCCAACATGGGTCCCTGGCTCAGTAGATAATCTGTTCTCTCTTCCCAAGCAGTATGATGCACCTGGAACTTAGATAAGCAAAGCTTTACGGAGGGTTAGTCTCAAGTCAGTTCCAAACATGGAGGTTACATGGCTGCATATTCTGCTGAAGCACTTAAGTCTTACACATGGTTCAGTATCACTGTGAGTCAAAGTAAACCAATACTTGTGAATTGTATGATTCCTCATGCAATCCAGAGGCAAGTAAATTTTAAGTAGGCTTTTCCCCAAATCGGAAAGTACAGGTTGTTTTTCCTTTGTAAAAACTGTGATAATAATTAAAAAAAAAAAACTGTGATAATCTTTCAGTTTTTACTAGAAATGCTATTATGGGTTATATGTCTGTCACCTGGGTGTGATACTTCTCTGCTGTTTCTTCACCATAGCCTCTCCAGACTAGCTTGTTTCCCACACCTTCACCTGCTTACTGCCTCATTTACTGACCCTCCACACTGGAGCGTGCTAGAGAGTTCATTCTTCCTTTAAACTGAGCTGGATAGCCTGATGACCTTTCATAGGCTGACAGGAAATGTAGGGTTTTTTTTGCTTTGTTTTGTTTTGAACTCAGAAAGCTGGGGTTATACAGATTATAGTCCACGGACCTTTGGCTGCCTCTCCTTCCAAGGCAGCACCATTGAGAGTGAAGGTGGGCCCTATTGACCATCAAGGATGCAGAAGGAGGCGGGTGGTGAAATAACATACGTTCTCAATTACTTGATCACAAACTCACAGAGTCTGTGTGATTGGTGACAGCCTTGTCTCACATTGAACTCCAGAGATGAGGTACACATTTAAGCTTATTAGGCAATACAAGCTGCCTCTGGTGTTCTGCCTCATTTGTCCTTTAGAGAAAGCAGATCCCAGATCTGTACTGAACTCTCACAGACTTTCAATGATAAGTATTATTTCCCGGACCTTAGTACTTTAAGCAGTGGTTCTAACCTCCGGGTCGCAACCCCCTTGGGGGTCAAACGATTCATAACAGTAGCAAAATTACAGTTATGAAATAGCAATGAAAATAATTTTATGGTTGGGGGGGTGCGACATTAGGTTGAGAACCACACAGGCTTAGGAATTCATTTGTGCTGTCGCCTTTCTTAGATTAAGATTGTGTCCCTGGTGTCTGATTACTGAACTGAGAAAGGAAATGTGGTCATTTCTCCCGTAAGTATCCCACATCTAGGAACCCTGGTAGTATAGTAGGTTATGATGAGGTAGGTTTTTAACTCCCATAAAGAGTTGCAGTCTCTAAACTCAAGGGAATCTCTAGCTTTAGTCATTGCTTTGCTTGTTTCTCAAAAGGGGTGCTAACCCTGTAACCCATGGAAGGCACTTTTGCTCTGTCCTACAGGGTCGCTCGGAGTCAGACTCGATTGACTCAATAGCATTGAGGTCCTTCGTCTTCCCGGCTGCTAACC
>PVJH01020686.1:0-40227 GCA_004026705.1 Nesogale talazaci | reverse complement strand
AGTCTCTAGGAAATGGGTCAGGGGAGAGCTCCCACCGCAAGGCCAAGCTGACCGTTCGGTGTTGGGTCTGCCCCTCTCGGAGCGGGTGGTTGTGACGTGTTGATGCTGGAGGGCCCCTATGTGTGCAGACTGAGGCACCAGGCTCTGAGGTGGCCCCAGCCTGTTAGCTTCCATGACTAACATCAGCTTCTCTGTGTTCTTCTTTCTGCCCCCCCCCCCCCCCCCCCCCACCAATCCCAATTCCAGAGCTTGTCAGTCTGGGCTTTATGGAAGAAGGCTCGGACCTCGGCTACCTGAAGTACCTGGATGATGTCACCGACATCGTGAGGCGGGATGTGAGTGCTGTCCCATGGGATCATATGCTGGGAGGAAGCAGGGTGGGCGACAGACTCCCTGGGAGGTGTGGGGGAAGGGAGAGCGAACCTGGGGCACAGCTATTGACTGAGATCAGCACAGCAAGTGTGGCCTTGGTGGTGCCACAGAGGATGGCAAGTGGCACATGTTCTTGTGCTCACGTTGTCTGGCTCCCAGCAGGCAGACACCCTATCCAGCATCTTGACCTCTGCATCCCACCACTCACGATCACCATGAGTCCATTACCACCTGAATGACCTTGCTGCCCTCCCAGAGGTGTCCCGAGGGCATGTACTCCCTCCCTGCTGCTGTCAGGGAAAATCCCGAGGGGCTTCTCCAGCACCCATCCCGAACAGGGAGGCCTCGACTGTGAAGGGAAGCAGGGGCTTGTCCTTGCAGGGCCAAGACAGCTCCAAGACCTCTCTCACCTGTCCCCGCCTGGAGACTGGCAGAAGAGGAGGAGAGGTCCTGACCCTGGGGCAGGAGGATGATATGGCAGAGCTTTCGAGAGCCAAGTGACCACAGGCAGCCAGTGGGGGGAGGCAACGGCAATTCTGACCACCCCCAGGGCACCCAAGGGACCTGCGGGGGACACGGGCTAGGAAGCAGGAATGTAGGGATTTTGAGGGTGGAGTCCAAAGCATCAGGAGAGCCTGAGGCCTGGGGGATCTGTGAAGTTGGGAGCCAAGTGTCTGGGGGGAGGGGAGGCAGAGGAAGCCCAGCCATGGGAATGGAGCAAGAAGGTCCACCCACCACCAGGGACCTGTCCCCATCCGACTCAGGGGCACGAGTCAGCTGTCTGCCTATGACCCCGTACCTACAATGAGGCCTACCCATGTGCACCCCATACTCTAGGAGTCGAGCCCCACAGCCCTGAGCTGCATTCCTGTGGTGGGTTTTTTCCCCTAGTCCCCCCCTCCACCCCACCCAAATAGCTTAAAGGCCTCCAGCCATGGGGCCATTCTAGCCTCCATGAAGGGGGGGGGTCCCTCCCGTGAAGGCTTGGACATCCAATCCACCACGGGGACCAGACCTTGCCATGAGTGTGAAGGCCTCTGCAGACTCCTCTTGGCACAGCGGGGGAAATCAGCAGTCTCAGAAGTCACTTCTTGGACACAGCCAGCGACATCTCCCAGAACCCCTGCTCCCACCAGGAGCTGGTTCCGACATGTGGAGCCACCTACGGTTTCCAGAACTGCCCCACGGAACCTGACCCCCACCCCCCCACCCCCCGATCACCAAACCCTGTGAAAAGGATGGTACATGATGATGACAAGGATGGCGATGGCAACATGGACCACAGTTCCACTGCACTGCAGAGTCGAGACAGGGGGCCCATCCTGGCCAGGACCCAGCACACTCCCCTCTCAGAACTGGGCTCTCACCCACACTGCCCCATGGCCGGGCCTGGGTGGGATCTGCAGGATGAGTTGTTGTGCAGTGACATGGTGTGGGGCCAGGGCAGGAGTTGGCCAGAGAGGCGGAGGCACCTTTTAGGCATTGACTCTCCCTCTCCATCCAGCATTTGTCACCAGCGGGGTACCCCGTGTGCAGCAGCAGCTACTGTGTGGTGCATGCCTTGGGCCCCCTCCCCCCACCAGCCAGCCACCACTCACTCCCGACCACACCCCTGCTTGTCATACCTTTTCTCAGTGCCCAGGGTCACAGGGCACACGTGCCTCCACTTGGGTTTATCAGCTTACAGTCCATGGGAGGCTGGCCCAAGAACTACTGCAGATCTCTGGAAGGCTTTCCTGGGTTGTCCAAGCGCTCTGTTCTGGGGCTCTGTTCTGGATACGGTCGGGAACCGGTGACTGAAATAACTTATTCATTCTTATCTAGGATCCAGGCCAAAGCCATCATAGATAAAGAAGCAGGTGGCTCAGATCAGGGGAGGGGGCATCTTGGGGCTGGATGGAGCATGTCCTCATCCTGCCCATCTTCAGATGGGAGGGACATGGTCAACTGCTTGTTTTCAGCTGTTAGGTCCCAGTCCCTAGCTACCAGGCAGGTGTCTTTCCTTTCCTCAGAAAACACACATATGTAGCAACAGTTGCTAACCCTAACCCTAACCCTAACCCTGACAGACAGCATTACAGGACAACCACACCACAGACAAGAGGTACCAAATCCTCTAGAACCTTGGCTGCCCCAGGAGTTCCCCTTCAGGAGCAGTTCTTTGACACAGGGCCAAAGCACAGAAGTAACCTCAACATATCTGAGGGCTGGCCTCCCAGCTGGCCATGGCCCAGCCCCCGCTAATGAGCGTGGGCAGGCCCCTGGCAGGGCTGCCCTGCGGGCTCGTGTCCTGTGAGCAGAGCAGGCAGCACCCTTGTTGGGTGAGGCCTGTTCTCTGAGAGGGATGTTTGCTTTGTGCTTGTGAGCCTCACGTCCAGGCCACAGTTGGTCCATGTCGTGCCCATGTCCTGCAGGTGGGAAAGTGGGGTCCTTTCAACCTCGTGTATGGCTCGACACCGCCTCTCGGATGCACCTTTGAGCGGCCTACCGGTAAGAAGCAGATCTGTAACTTCAGTCTGGCCCCTCTTCTTCAGTCTGGCCCCTCTTCTCCCACCCACCCTCCATATGCCCTCTGGCCCAAGCAGCCTGTCCACCTTTGACCCTGGCCTCTGTCTACAGCATGGTACCTGTACCAGTACTACCGTGTAATGCAGTATGCCCAGGACCAGGCCCCCCGTGGGCAACCCTTCTTCTGGATGTTCGTGGACAACCTCGTGCTGACCGCGGAAGACCGCCAGGTGGCCGTCCGCTTCCTGGAGGTGGGTGCAGGGGCCACAGCCAACCAGGGCCTGTCTGATCCCACTCTCGTCCACCATGGGACACTCGGGTCCAGGTGCTGACACAGACCAGCGAGGCTTCTTGGGACATGGCCCACTCACTCCACGCAGTGCCCTCCAAATACGGCCTCCCTCCTCAGGAACCGCACCCGAAATCCTGCCCATGAGCACATGTGTGCGTAGCAGACATACACGTACCCTCTCAGACACGTATCACACAGATACATTCACCTCACACCCAGACCACATGTGCGCTCACACAATCCAGCCACATACTCCTGCTCACACACAGGCTCACATATACCACACACATCCATACCAGGGAATTCACACTCAAACCTGAACATACACATTCTTACACCCACGGACTTGCATGCGCAACACACATGTGTACATTGGGGCATCCCAGCTTGGTATTTGCTCTCTGTATCTGAGTCTCGGTAATCTTTGGGACTCTGTCAACCATTCCATCAGGGCTGGCTGGGACCCTGGTCCTCTGCACATGGGACTGATGTTCCCTCCTCTCACACCCACAGGTTGAATAGATGCATCGTTTACAGTAAGCATCCCTGCCCTCTCCTTAGCCCATGCACCCGCTTTTTGTCTTGGCTTCCAGGGTTCTTTGTACAAATCCAAGTTCACCCCATTCCACCTCTCGCTTCTCCATCCCACCCTCCATTTAACAATGACCTTGGAGTGCTTCCCACTGCAAAAGCGCCTCAGTCCTGCCTTGCTTTGCGAGTGTGTGCACCCACGGGTATCATTTATTTTATTTTATACGGTTGCCTTGTGTGCATGGATATTCATAATGCATCCATCTGTTTTCAGCTGGTGGGAACTGGGCCGGCCTGTGCTAGTCATTGGCTGTTGAACAAGACGTGTGTGTGTGTGTTTGTGTGTGTGTGTGTGTGTGTGTGTGTGTGTGTGTGCAGGATGGATGACAGAAGCCCGGTTCTTAGGTGAAAGTAGAAATGTCTTTGTAATTGTCAGAGATTGCCAACCTCCCCCTCCTTCCCCTGTGGGTTTTCCCCATTCACAGTTCTACCGGGAGAGAACAAGGAAGCAGCTTTCACTCTGCCCTGCCCCCGGAGTGGGTTATAAATCCTCTTTATCTGATGAAGTTTATTCCTAACCTGCTTACCTTTCTGTTTTTCCTCCCATGGTTATGCAAGTGGGAGCTTCTGTGAGCTATTTGTCTTTGTGAAACAGCAATTTCCCTCCATGGATTCTATTCCTACGTCCGCTTTGAATTTCCCTACAGAGTGCCGTAGCGTAGAGGCCATTTATGCGGACTTTCCAGGGACTTGCTCAGATCATCTGCAGACAGGGGGCAGATTGAACTGCTAATGTTATCCCTCCCATAACTTTCCGTTGTTTGATGTGGGTGGCCGTGGACATTCCCGCCTTGTCCCGGGCTACATAGGAATGTCCTGAGTGGTTTTGACATTGTTCATTGTGTTCGGGAACTTTCACTGATTTTCGATGATCTCTGCATTTCTTTCGATAGCAGCTGTTGAGCTTTGTTAAAATGTCTTTGTCAAGGTCATGGATATAACCAGATAACTTTAAAATATATACTGATATCCTCTACCAAGAGATTACCTCATAAGGAATCATCTTTGTATTCCTGGAGAAAAAATGCCTTTGTCATTTGTCATTCTCTTAAGATAGCATCAAATTCTTTTGAACAGTATTTCATTTAAGCTCTTTGTCTTTGACAGTGGCAGAGGTAGGTAGGTTCCTGCCCACCTGTTGGTTTTCTCCTGCACAACTCTCTGATGGGGCTGTTGCTTTAGAAGAGGCGGCGTCCTTCTGTGGCAATGAATCCCAGTGAGGCTTTGTCTAGTCTCTGGAGTCCATTTTGGTGAAGTGATGCTTCCTGAGACTACAATCCATTTAATTCAAGTTGCCAAAATCCTCTCCATCAAGCTGAACAAAACACCCCGTGAGCCTTTCCCTTTGCTCTGCATCTGTTGTTGTGGCTTCTCTCATCAGACAATCTGCATTTTTTAAAAATCAAACGCTTGAGTAATGCCAGGTCACAGTGTCTGGGATCCGGTTTGGAAATTGCTCTGCTTAGCAGAAGACTCGAGCCGGCCTGGTGGCCCCACCAAAGGGCACAGTTCCAAGCCCGGCAGCAGTCGCTGGCCACGGAGTGGACAGGACCGATGCTGAGTTTGGGCTGCTCTCCCCAGCAGTGGGATAGATCAAAACCAACCTCTCCCCCATCAGAAGGGGGCAAATAGGGAGACTCCCCACTTTCATCTGCGGATCCTCCACTCCTCAATGGGGGGTGGGATAGAAATGTGCCCAATAGAAGGCATGTCTCATCGGGTTCCAATGACGTGCTAGCCAAGTCTCTTCCTCCTTAGCCTACCTTTCCACAAGGTCAGGCTCCCACAGAGGCTTTTACCATATCCGCAAGCCTGGCCTGGGCCACTGAGTCTGAATTGACCAGATAGCAGTGGGTTTGGCTAGGGGTGGATTAGGTCTGTGTCCCCAGGGGAGTGTGCGCCCGTAGCAAGGGGTCTGGATTCAGGAGGAGGCTGGTGTGTCTGGTGGTGGGACTCCAGCTGGTCCCCACGGGCCCGCCTCTGCTGACTCCCCAAGTCTGGGGATGGCAGGCTGTCTCATTCAGGGTTCTGTAGGGAAACCACACACAGGAATGGTATATGGATGGGGCCATCACTGGATGTGGCGGTAATGATAGAACTATCCTTGGGAGCAAGGTGAGGCTTTCTCTTCTCATAAAGAGTTCCAGTCTGGGAAACGGTTCTACCCTGTTCTAGAGGGTTTGCTGGGAGTTGGGCCCCCCTTGAGAGCAACCCTCAGCCTCTTCCGCTTTCTTTCTTGGTGGCTTTGAGAGTAATTGTGAATCCAGCATTCTGGAAGCTCACGTGGTCTAGTGGGTGATGTGCCAGGCTGCTAACCACAAGGTTGGTAGTTTGAGACCACCAGCCGCTCTTTGGGTGAAAGCAGAGGCTTTCTGCTCCCATAGTTAGTCTCAGAAACCTACAGGGGCAGTTTTCCCTCTCCTAGAGGGTGGCTCTGAATGGAGTTACAGCAATGGCAGGGCCTTGGAGTGACTGTGCTCCAGACAGGAAGCCACTTGGTTCCAGAAAACCCCTCCGTCTGCCCGCTGAGCCTCTCCTGCCTGGCACAAAGCACCTGGTTTGATTCTGAGAGACCGGGGAGACCGAGGCTTACTGTGCCCTGTGGAGGGTAACCTCCACACAGGGCGAACCAGACTCCCGCGGGGACACCCTGGGCAAGGGGGAGGTTTATGGGCCTTAAATGACGGTTCGTCGGACCATCTCTTGGAAGGTGAGATGAAAGAAATGTCAGAGGATGGATGGGATTTCACAGCCTACAGCACCTGTTAACCGGATTCCAGGGGTCTGGGGAGGCCTGGAGGCTGAGGTGGGTGATGTCCAGCCAGGCTCATCCGCCCGTGTTTCCCTCAGATGAGGCCCGTGATCATCCAGGATGTCTGCTGCCGAGTCACCCGCAATGCCGTGCGTGTGTGGAGCAACATCCCCGCCGTGAAGAGGTGAGGGCTGCACCTACGATGCCCTTCCCGGAGGATTAGGGTGCCATGCCATGGGGCCAGCAAGGAGCAGAAATCAGGAGACAGGCTCTCTCCTGGGCCAGGGTGGTCCCGGCTCTCCATTTCCCCAACCCTTCACATCTCCCAGCGTCTTGTGCCAAAGAGCAGACCCCTCACAGAGCTGCCTGGGACCCAGCCCCTGCTCCCTTTAGTCTGCCAGCGGACCCACTCCCTAAATCCACATTCAGACTCCACACACACTGCACACTCAGGTTTACTCACATCCACTGCCCCCTGCCCCCCCCCCCCCACACACACTCTATAACTCTGGACAACTTGTTCACACACGTACCTGCCTCACGTATATGCACACAGGCACTCAAACATTCGCACACCCAGACATACACCAGGCTGAACTGAAGTTCTTGCCCCCCTCACACATGCTCTGTTGAGGCGATTAGCAGTCCACCAAGAGGGAAGGGGTAGGGGGAAGAGGCCTGGAGCATGTCTCACTTGGGACCTCCCCCCCCAAGTAAACCTAGAAACAGTCCTTCCCCAGTTAGTCAATGGCACATGAAGGGGGATGGGGGGGGGGGCAAGGGCAGGGTCAGGTCCTCCCTGCCCCCCACTTCCACCACAGCACCCATAGGGCGCAGGAATGTGGGGGGGGGGGGGCGCCGAGATCAAAACCTATTAACAGCTCCAAGAAAGGGGAGGCTCTGTTAGACCAGCTCTGTGCCCCACCCCCACCTCTGCTGGCCTTGAGTCAATTCCGGTTGGAAGCACACCTGGGGCTTCCCAGTGTTCTGTTCTTTGCGCAATGCTGTGCCCTGGCTGCCCCTCCCCCGCTCCAGGATGGCTAACCCCTAACACCAGCCCCCCCCAACCTCCAAAGCTGATCTGACTCTGGCCAATGGGGACCAAGCAACCCAGCTGCCCCTTGCCCTCTGAGGCTGAGGATGGATGAATGGGTATTCCATTATGGTTTCATGAATAGTCTCAAAGCCCTAAGGGTTCTTAGGAAGAAGAATCACACCTTTCAGTATTCTGGATCATTCTCAACAGACTAACCCCCCTCCCACCATGAAGCCCAGTCCAGTCAACCTTGCTCCCACCCCACTCCCAGCTCTTGACAAGTGCCCGTCTTTCCCTCTGCAGCAAGGACATGCCTCTGACTGCCGAAGAGGAGCTGTCCCTGCTGGTACAGGACAAGCCCAGGGCCAGGCTCTCTGCCCGGGAACCCGCCGACCTGGTGAAGAGCTGCTTTCTCCCACTGCGAGAATATTTTAAGTATTCTCCAACTGCGCTCCAGTCCTCTTCATAAGCACAAGCAGCAAAGACAGGGTCCTTGATAGGGCCTCCCACCCCCTCTTTGGATGATTCCTTGATTTCCTGGAGCTTTGCTTTCTCAAGGTGGTTCCAGCTGTCTTTCCTAGGGTTTGTAGAGAAGCAGGGTCCCCCCTCGAGCCACGGGTGTGATGGGACAAAGTTCCCACGGTTCTAAAGCACATTGTTCTTTCCCCAAACCTCTGTTTAATAAATACAATAAAGATACAGCTTTTTCTCAACGTTTGGTCGCTTGTACATGCACGCAGTATGTGGTATGTTCTACAGGACCTGGGGGGTGGGGTGGGGCAGGGGGCGAGTGTGAGGAAAGTGGTGGGGGGGGCGGCACATGGAGGAGGACGGGGTCGTGGCGCTCACTGCGCGCACACTCTCCGGTTCGGTGTCTCAGGTCAGGCGCTCTGACCCGCTCATGACTCTGCCTAGGTTGGCTTTGTGTAAAACACTCCTGGGTCATCCAGAGGCGCCTCCCACGCGGCACAGGCAAGGCGGGCTGCCTCCATGGCCCAGAGGAGCCTCCCAGTGGAGCGGACCTTCACACACTCTGGAATGTTGGAGGTAGAAGTGTCTGTGGAGGTGCCACTGAAGAAAAGCCTGGTGATTCCCTCAAAGACCCACTATAAGCAGGGGTACTCAATAGGACGATGGAGATCTACTAGCCCATCACAAATGTAGTGTGGGTAGATAGCATGGCGTTCAAAAAACAGACCTAAGCCTGTCATCAATCCCTTCATTTAACTGATAGCGCAGCCAATCAGATGCAAGGTGTCAAATGCATAGACAAACCACTGTGCTAAAACTGACAAACCAATTTTTAGACCTTGGTTTTTGTCTCAAACATAAGAAAAGGTATTAAAATGAGTGGCAGAGCTTCAAGCAGGGAGGCAAAAGCATCGCTTTCTTATGAAATGGGAGATTTTTATACTGCAGGCCAAAGTCCAGTTCTGGAACTTACTTGAAGACTCGGGAAAGTACCCAAACCTGAGAAAACGTGCTACCTCCTTGACTGCATTATTCGGCTCTACTTATTTAGGTGAGTCAGCCTTTTCCCTCATAAAGATCATACAGTCTCACCGTGACTGATGATCATTTGAAGTGTGCTTGAGACTGGCTATCAGCAGCTTGTCTGGACTATGCATCGCTGCCTCTTCCCATTCAATGCAAGTCATCAGAATAAACTCCGGTAATGACAAAAAATATAGTCAATTGTGTTGTGCTGTGCAATATGGCCTCGCAGTGATGCAAGGTACATAAACATACATTGCACATATGAAGAGTTCTCAATGCATTTATGAATAAATGATAAAAAGTGCACATTTTGCATTTTGGTGGTTCATAGGTCATTTGGACTTGATCTTTTTATAAGCAGCTCTTGTGCTGACAGTGCGAGCACCCCTGGACTGCAGAAACCCCTCAGGAACCTAGGGGAAAGACTGCCATGTGGATGGCTGACTCATTTTTGTTTTTGTTCTTTAGGCATCACTGCCCTGGTGGTGGGAGTAGGAGGCCCAGCCTTTGCTCCTGTGAGCGGGAATTGAACATCCATCCCAGTGGGCCGCAGTCCCGTGCACAACCACTACGCCACCAGGGCTCAGCCCGGCTGACTCGTTTTCACTGCACAGCCATGGTGTTTTTGAGCAGAGGGTGTTGGTATGATTGGAAATGGATATACCCCCAAAGAAGAGGAAAGGGACACTCCTCACAGAGCACTGTTCTACTCTAAGGACACACATGGGGTGGTCACACAAAGGTGACTGTGTGTGTGTGTGTGTGTGTGTGTGTGTGTGTGTGTGTGTGAGCATGCATACTTTCAATCCAGCCCAGGGGCCAAGGCCAGACCCCTTGGTACACATGTCACCTTCTGGAAAGCAGGTCACTTCCTGTCTTGGCAGCTTAAGGGAGACTTGCTGGGAGTAAGGCACAAACATCAAGTTGGTCTTAAGTCGCCCCACCCCCCACCCCCAATGAATTGAGGACCTTTCCAGAAAACTCCCTACAGGATGAGACTTGGAGTGTTAAGCTGACTCAAACTCTCTTGAGCGCTGGGGTTGCCTTTGTGGCTGGTGGTGGAGTCCCCAGGGGGTCTAGATGGTGAAGTTTCTTGGCTGCTCTCCAGGTCACCCAGCGTCACTCGGGAGAAAGGTCCAGCAGTTCACTTCTGACAAAGCCCGATAACCCAAGGCACGCAGTTTACTCTGACACCCACTGGGCTGCCATGAGCTGTGGTCAACCCAAAGGCAGCAGCTTGCGGAGGTTTGGACAGAGGGTGGGAGGGATGTCCACTATGGCATGGTGGTTACACTTTGGCTGCAATCCACAGGGTCAGTGGTTTGAAACCACCAGCCTCTCTTCCCCTGGGAGAAAGATGGGTCTTTCTACTCCCTTAAAGCGTTGAAGTCTCAGATACCCACAGGCCAGTCCTACCTTGTCCTCCAGGGTCATTGGGATTCATCAATGACCAGACAGTCACAAGTTTGGAGTTTTATTTATGGGTAGTCGGCAATGAACGGTAAGATGTTTCATGGATGAAAGGTAGAAATGAAATTTGATGACTTGAATCATTTCTCCCACTCTTTTTTTTGTTTGATTTTTGGGGTTTTTTGGTGGGCATCATGGCCTTTGGTGGTTTTTTTTGTTTGTTTGTTTTTTCCCCTCTTTTTTTAATGTCCCGAAAAAGCAGAGAAGTCTTCGCTTGCACTAACATAACCCAATGCCTCTTCTCCCCACGGTGGTTGGAGAGCAAGGACGGACTCACATAGTACAGTCTGTGTCCAGGCGCTCATTTAATGTGGCAAGGTCAGGAATGAAGCCAAGGACATGACAAGGACAGAAACAAAGAAGAGGAAACAGATAAGAGCCTCCAAGTAAGAAGGAAACATTCAAGGCTATGCCCAAAGCCTCTGATGGACAGCTGGCCAGTTAGGGTGGGGGTGAGACTATTGACTGTCCTATCTGACTGACAGGAGAGTGAGAGTCTTCGAAGAATGACAGCCAAGTTGCTCCTTGGAAATGAGGATGGTGAAAGTTTGGTTCACTTACTTTGGACATGTCCTCAGAATGACCGGGCACTAGAAAAGGATACTGTTGATTGGTACAGTGTCCGTGGTGATGAAACCTCATGAAATGGATCGACACTGTGGTGATGCAGGACTGTCATGCCCAAGGCCACCTTGAGGGTGAACTAACAGGCATTGACAACAAGGGGCCAGGTGGGGTACATATGCCAGGAGGTTCTTGGAAGATGGGCCTAGCTTGCTCTCAGGCAGTGTGCCTTGGAAAGTGGACCGATGGAGATTGAGTTGGGTTTCAGTTGAACACCTGATCATGTCTTCTCCCATCTTACCTTTGTTCCAGTTCTGATCATTTTCTGTTACCTCTTCCATTGAGGTCTCTCTATGTTCTATTTTATTATTATCTTGAGTCCTGTTTTGTTTTTTTAAAAAAGCTTTCCCTCTGCATGAAATCTGGGTTCGGTAAATCTACAGAGTCAGTAACTGGATTAGCAGTTTCGTGGGGTCATGGCGGGGGAGGTGGGGGAAACAGGAGCTAATAACACAGAGTACAAGGGAGAACATGTTATATAAGTCCAGGGCACAGTTCCTGCTCATGTTGGAATATTATGCTGTACGGTATGGGAATTATAAGTCTGCAAAACTGTCAAAATAACGTCTGTGCCAGGGGGAAAGGAAAGCTTCCTAGAGCTGGTCTTCATCCTGTCTCCTCACAGGTGTCCCCATCCTGCCTGAAGGTTCGCCTCCTGCCCAGCTTCACTTCTAACATACTACTGATTGGCAGATTACATGCTGAAAAGACCCTTTTTCCCCCTTCCCTCTCCCCTCCTCCAGCCTCCAGATTTGGCTTCTTTTGGTGTGACAATTTCTTGTCCTTTGGCCTAGACTCAGCTCTTAGTGGACCTGGCAGCACTCCCAGCCCCCCACATCTTTCCCCACTAATAGCACAATGCCACCTCCCATTCCAGCCAGACCAGTCAGGAGAGCCCCCTCTGGAGGGAGATCTCTACTTTTGGGGCTCTTCATCCCCCAGGGCTCACTGTCCATCTTCTGTACCTCATCTGATTTTACCTGGGGCCCACCCCGGAGGTAGACCATATGACTCAGGTATCAGTCTAAGGCCCAGAGATGGACCCTGAATCCTCCCTTCTCCAATCAGCACGAACCTGGCTGGGCCACCAGATTCCACTGGCCCAGCTAAGGGCTCGGTCCTTTGAGGGTGGCTTCCTCCTTGGCCCTTGCTTCTTTCAATCCTTCTCTTAGCTGAGGGTGGTGGGAAGGCTACTTTTCTCTGACAGTGAAAATGAGAAGACTCCCTCGCCAGGGGCACCGTTGGTCTCACCGACTATACACCTGCCATCAGCCTCTCTGCACTTTCTTCCTTCATTCACCTCTATGGGCAAGTTAGCAGGTTTTGTTTGGCTCCTTCCTGCTCCCCCAGGGCGGGCTGGTGGGAGGTGCTCAGATCTCTGGGCTCTGTAGAGGCACCAAGATGAGGAGGCTGGGTCTGTGCACGCAACCACCATCTGTGGCCCGCTGTCCCTGCTGTGTAGGATTTTAGGAATCTCAAAAGTCGAGAAAGATACTTCAGTTTGTCCTACGTAAACTCGACCGGTTTAGCGCAAGGTGGTTATGACATGCCTGGTCAGCAAGTCCTCCCAACAGCACTTAGTATCAGAGAATCCAAACTAACAAGGACAATTCAGGCTTCAGGCTTTCACCTTTAAGGAGAGGTCTTAGGAGGAGGACTTAACCACCGTCCCCAAGGATGTATTATTGCATTGGGAAAATCTGCTGCACAAACCTCCTTAAAGTGTTGAGAAGTAACGCAAATGCAAATGCCCCGGTATTTCCAGTCACCTGCTATGCATGTGAAAGTTGAATAATGCACAATAAGGGAGACTGAAGAAGAAACGCATGCATTGGAACGCGGTGCGGTTGAAGACTATGGAAAGTACCATGGAATGCTAAAAGAACAGATATGTCCCCTAGAAGTGCAGCCAGAGTGACCCCTAGAGGCAAGGATGAGACTCTGTCTCATGTCCTTTGGACACTTCGGGAGGGACCAGTCCCTGGAGAAGGACGTCGTGTTTGGTAAAGTGGAAGAACAGCGACGAAGAGAAAGGTCCATCCACAACCAGATGGACAGGTACTGGCTCCAACAGGGGGTTCCAGCATAGGAGCCATTGTGGGGATGGCAAAGGGCCAGGGCGATGCTTTGCTCTGTCCTACACAGGGTCAGGGTCGCTGTGAGTCAGGCCTGGAGGCCACGGGTCACCAGAGACACCCCCCATCCGCTGCCACCCCCGCGCCCCAGCATCTGGATCGCATCACCCCAGCAGCTGCCTGATTAAAACCTGAGGCGGAGTGAGTGGGAGGAGGCTGGGTCACTGCTCTAGCTCAACCCCACCCGGTCCTGCTCCGGAAGGGAATTATAGCCCCTGGAGGTTCACCTCCCTTCCATCATTGCCTCCTGCCTTACTTGGGGTGGGGGTGGGGGAATGAGACGGGGCCGCTGCTCTGGGCGTAGTTGGAGTTACCTGTCAGCCTTGCACTCACCTGGGCTCTCAGCACAGCCCTACCTGAGCGCCATTCCTGGGCGGGGGACCATGCACACGGAGTCAGAAAGCAGCAGTGCACCGCACTGGAGCTGGAGAAGCTAATGGGTGCCACACGCCAGCGGGATCCCGCAGAGCCAAGAAGCAAAGGAGAGTAGGAACTCCCAGGCGCGGACTGCTGGGAACTGCCCTGTCTTCATGCTTTCCTTCCTTCGATCGTTGGCTCATTCATTGGCATGCAACAGTTGAGGTGCACGGCGTTTGGAGGCGCCTCCGGCGGGTTAGCGGAGGAGAGCTGCGGAGGCCTGACCCTCGCCGGGTCGCCGCCTGGAGCCTCGGGCCGGGCCGGGTTCCTCGGTTGCGGGAGGGGCTGCGCAGGGGCGCGGCGGGCAGGCGGACTGGGCTGCACGAAGTTTGGGGGAGCAACGCTGGGTCTCCCTCAGCTCCAGGCCACGCCCGCCCCCACTCCTAGGCTAGCGCCACCCTCAGAGCTCAGTCCACGCCCTGAAGAACGGGGAACCACGGGCCCTAGTCCCGACCCGGGTCGAAGTCCACCTGCAGCGAAATCAAAGGCGCGCACTTCCGCACTGCTGCGCGCGGCAGCCGGCGCGCGCCCCGGTGGCCGGGGCCGAGGGAGGGGGCGGGCCCGAGGGGTGTGGCCGAGGGAAGGACGGGCCGGGGCGGGGTCCGAGGGACGGAGCCGAGGCCCCTCCTCTGCCGCCCGCACTCAGTGCTGGGTTCACCCCGAAGGCGCGCGGCAGCTCGGCCCCGAGTCTCCGGAGATCCGGGGTCTGCCTCCAGGTCCCCGAGATGTCCCGCGGCCGCCGGCCTCCGCGCCCGCGGGGCCGCCCCACCTTGCCGCTGAGAAGGTGAGCCTGCGTGCGGACGCGCGGCCGACGGGTGCAGGTGCGGGCGCCGCGCCGGGAACGGGGTGTCGGGGCCCGTGGCGGGCCCAATCTGGGTTTCCCGCGGTCGGGCCGCGGCCTGGAGGCCCGGCTTTTTCCGCTGCGCTCGGCATTCCGCAGTCGGCTTCCCTGCGCCACTTGTCCGGCGGCGGCGCAGGGCGGGGGCGGGTCGGAGGACGGCCGGCGGGGCGCAGTCACCTGTGGCGGGAGCTGCAGGGGGAGGGCACCACCCTAACGTAGGCACAGCGTGTGTGTGTGTGTGTGTGTATGTTTGAGGGTGGGGTCCCTGGGAAGAGCCAGGGCGAATGCTGGCAGGAGGGAAGACTCGCTGCTTGGCACCCTCCCCGCTGGTCACCCTTACACATCCCCAGGCACAACCCCCACCCCCACCCCCACCCCTGGGGACTTCCCCGAAGGAAGACTAATGGAAGCTGTGACCATTCTGACCATTCTGTTCTTCTGTAGAGTGCCGACGCCAGCAGCTCCCCCCCCCCCCACACACACACACTTGCGTCCCTGAGCCCCATCAGCAACTCCAATCTGGAAAAGTGGGGTTCTTGAGGTGCAGCCTTCCATTCAAGGCAGGCTCCTCCTGCCAACCTTGGGTGGGGGTGAAAGCTTTGATCCCTGACTTTTGGCTAAAATAACCCCTTCAGGCCACCAGTTCTTGAGTGAGTAGCCCGTGGAAGCACCTGAGCCCAGGTGTCCTTGCCCACACCTAAGTCACACTGTCTACCCAAGAAATGTGTGTATTATTATTAAGATGATAGATAGATAGATGATAGATAATGACCCTACACCGCCACAGCCTTGGATGGGAGAGGGCTGGGAGGAAGGTGGCAGAGTGTGAAAACAGTTTCAGGTCAGGCTGGGGTGGTGGGGTGCTGGTGGAGGGTCTTGTGGGGACTCTAGATGAAATCCAGAGAGGTGCGTGGCAGCTGCATCCCCAGGGAGGAGGCATGAGCTCATGGCCTGCACCCTTCCCACTCTCCAGAAAACACCCGATGCCCTGAGGAGACCCGGCCAGTGGGCCTTTCAAGCAGACAGTCCATGGCCCTTCAGAGATTTAGGTGCACTGGGAGAGAAACGGGGGTCACGGAATGGCACCCCCACTCTGGTGATGAGACACAAGGGCCTGCCTACAGGGGCCATGACTGCAGACTGGGGTGCCAAGGCAGTGACCACAGCCATCCCCCAAAGCCATAGGGTGCTCTCAGTAGGAGCGTGCAGAGGGAAAGAGCGTGCAGGGGAGGACAGGGGTGCCAGGTGAGAGATGCAGGTCCTGTGGCAGCTGTCGGGGGTGGAGGAGGGGTGGACCCCTGCTATGACCCACCTATGACTCCTGTGAAGCTTGGGAGGCTTCAGGACAGCAGTTGGATAGAGACTTGGGGAAATCGGAGATGAAAGGCACCCTGGACCTTGCTTTCATGAGGGTCTGGGGTCAGCACTGGAACCAGGTGGTCCTGATTTCCGAAGATTCTTGAAGCCTCCAGGAGGTCCACAGGTGTAGGGGTGCTGCGATGAGTCATGTATAGAAGACGAGGGCCCCCCGGCTGAAGGTTCCCCAAATGTGACTGCCTCAGATTGTGGGGGCGAGAGGCTGGACGACCTGAAACAGGGAACCAGCAGATTCCGATTCCAAACAAGCCCACTGCCTGCCTTGTCCTTTCAATTCACCCAACCTGACTGCGGGGCCTTTGAGAAGCTTTCTCTTTCTCTGTCTCTCTCTCTCTCTCTCTCTCTCTCTCTCTCTCTCTCTCTCTCTCTCTCTCTCTCTCTCTCTCTCTCCCCTGCTCTAAAAGCTTTTTTCTGGGTTCAACTATTTCCCCGGGACAGGTTTCCAGGAGTCAAAGCTCCTGGCTCTGGTGGTGGCTCTCATGGGTCCGAAAGATGGCCCTAGGTGCACAGACCCACAATGGTGGGAGGGGGGGGGAAGGGGAGGGGGCGGATTTTGTACCTGCTGGGGGCATGGGGCCTGTGATCGGAAAGAGCAGAAACTTGACACCACCAGCCACTCCACCAGAGAAAGCTGGCACAGGGCCAGTTCTACTCTGTCCGATGGAGTCGCCAGGGGTGGGGAATCAACTTGACGTTGTGGGTGAATCTGATTGTGTGTGTGTCGGGGTTGGGGGGGGGAAGGGGTTGACCTCACAGTTAGCAGCCTGACACATAACGCCTAGGGAACAAAACGGAGCTCTCCACCCCCATCAAGATGGACAGTGGGGCTGAGCCCCGGTGGCGTAGTGGTTGTGCGCGGGACTGCGGCCCACTGGGATGGAGATTCAATTCCAACAGTGAGGCTGGGCCTCCTCCTCCCACCACCCGAGAGCAGTGATGCCCCTCCCCCCCAAAAAAAAGATGGACAGTGTTGCCTGTCTTCTAATGTCTCTCTGAGTTGGTATCGATCTGTTCTATGGCAGTGTGTGTGTGTGTGTGTGTGTGTGTGTGTAGGCAGGAGTGGCTCTTTCTCAGGGCACCTTGTCCTGGGGGGTTGCTGTCCTGGGAAGTAGGTGGGGATGCCTGTCTCCTGTCCTTGAATTTCCAGACACCTGGCGCCGGCTCAGCGTGGATGTGTTCACATTGACGTCCTGCCCGTCAGACGCAGGCAACGCCACTTGTGGGCGCTGTGTCTCACCCCTCTTCATCTTCCTTTTTTCCCCTTCCAGCCTGGTGCTGCTTCTGGCGCTGCTCAGTGGCCTGCGAGCCGGTAAGTAAGGGCAGGTTGTGACTCGTGGGGTGTGAGTGGCCCGGTCACGGCCTTCCCCGTGTGTCTCCCAAGCCCGTGGGCCCGTGTGATAGAGAGCTGCTTTGTGAGGTGACCGGCTGTGTGTGTGTTGGGGGGTTGTTGTGTGGGTGTGGGTGTGTGTGGGTGTTTGAGCAGAGTCAGCCCCCTTCTGCGTGGTCGTCAGGAGCAAAATGGAAAGCGACGGGGGAGTACCTTCTCTCCACGCCCCAGTTCTTGTTTCACTTAGTGTTTGGCAGAACTGGGATGTCCTTCCTTGGCGGGTCTCAGTTCCTCTCTACCAGATGAGCTGGGGACTTCGGCCCTCCAGGGTGCCTGCCTGCCTCTCCACTCTTTTCACCCCAGGCAGCCGTGTACAGCACAGATGTCTACCGGCTTCCCCGCACGCTTAGGGCCCCTCACCACAACAGAGCCACGCCACGCCCCCAGGCCTTGCCCAAAGGGAGGGTCAGGGACACCAGGCGTTGTCTATCATCACAGAAAACTGCCCTCTGTGAGGGGGCTTCACAAACTTCATGGGAAGCTTGTATGAGGAATCCTATTCCTTTTGAGTTTTTCCATTTACTCTTGAAGCCCCCCCTTTCACATTGGTCTCCGGGACCTTTTAAGATGTAGTGTGATGAACATCCTGCTGTTGTGAGATGGGCGCTTCCGTTTAAGTGCCCACGTCTTCCCTAATGGTTTACTTCGTTTTTATTGTTGTTGAGAGTACGCACAGCAGGACTGGGAGGCGTTCCTACGTGTTGCATTGGTGTAGGGGCAGAGATTACAGTCTCTGAGTTGTGCCACCTCCCTCCCTCTCTGAGCAGCCCCTCCGCCTTTCACACCAGCTCCCTGCTCCCTGAGGTTCCCATCTGGCCTTTCTAGTTGCCCTGGTCATTTTGACCCCACCTGGACAGTTTTGAAAGGAGCACAGAGCTCAAAGCAGCAAGCACCTGACTTTTCCAAGGTCTTATTTTTAAATTAGTTCTCGACCTTCCCTGCAAAGTTGCCACAATTACAGAGCAGTCCTGTGTACCCATCACTCAGCCGGTCCCAAGGGGAGCCTCTTACACTCTGTATCACACAGTCTCCACACCAATAAATTGATACTGGCCCTACCCATTCTGGTAAACCCATCCTAGTAAACGTCTGGACTTCTCAAGTATGTTTGTACTCTGTAAGGCACCCTAGTGGCACTGGGGGTTAAGCAGTGCGCCAATAGGTGTGGGATGTAGCCGTTAAACTCACAGTCTCGAAAACCCCAAGTCAAGTAACTCTGAGTTGGAATTGACTCAACAAAGTCCATGGATTTGAACTTGGGAAGTCTCTCTTGGAGTCCTGGGGCTGAGCACATGGCTACGCACTTGGCTGTTCACCAACCAGTTGAAAGTTCACGTTCACCCAGAGGTGCCTTAGCAAACAGAGCTGGGTATCTACGTCACCAAACTTGGCCCCCGAAACACTCTGGGCACTCAGCTCTGCTCTGACACCCCCACGCGGTTGCCCGGAGTCAGGCTCGTTGACAGCAGCTGGAGGTGGTGAGGTGGGTCTTCCTGGTGCCTTGCTTCTCCACCTTACACGAGTCAGGCTTCCTGTCCCAAGCTGCCCGGGGCTTAGCTTCCCAGACCGAGAGCCTGGCGTGGAACACTAACTGTCCTCTTCTCACCCTCACAGACAGCCCCGAGGCCATTCAAAAGAAGCAGGTTCAAGGCATGGTGGGCGGCAGTGTGGAGCTCAGCTGCATCTATCCCGAAGCGACCAATTTTGATTTAAACGACATCTACGTGTATTGGCAAATCGACCAGCCCGAGACTGTGGTGACCTATTACCTCCCTGGGAACAGCTCTCCGAACCACAAAGACAACCACTACCAGGACCGGGCGGAGCTGTCGCTGCCGCGCATGGAGCGGGGTGACTTCTCCCTGCAGCTGCGCAACATCACCCTGCAGGACGAGCAGCTGTTCCGCTGCGTGGTCCTCAGGAAGTCTAAGGGATTTGAGAAGGTTTTAGAAGTTTTGCTGAAACTGCATGTGGCAGGTAAGGCCGTAGAAGCGGAGACTGTGTCTCAACCCGGCCTGACCTCCCAGTCAGGCCTTGGGGTGCACACAGTGAATGAATGCACTCAGCTGCGAACTGGGAGGTGGGCGGGTCAAGTCCACCCAGACATGCCTCGGAAGAAAAGCCTGGCGCTCTGCTTCTCAAAAACCCGCCCTGGAAAACACCTTGGGGCACAGTCGTCCTCCGACTCTCATGGGGGCCCCAGGAGTCTTAGTGGCTGCTTTCCTCCTCCTCTTCTTCCTCTCCCATCACCTCTCATTCTAGAAAACAGTAATGTAGCTTGATAAATTATTAGCGAAGCCCTTTATGACAGAAAGCCTCACACAACTGAGTGATTTTCTGAGGTAAAGGACTCTCCCTGGCCTGTTTATCCATTGGCCTCCTGTAGAGAGAGAGACCCCTCGTTGGGGCGAACAGGCTTCTGCTTGTGGCTGGAAGCTGCATGGCGTTGGAAAAAGAGTCCTTCGATCTGGAGGAAACTTTCCCAGAAGCCTAGGCTATTGGTTTTACAGAAGAGCTTCTCATCTGACTGTCCTTTTCTTGAACTCTCCAAGCTCACTGTTGTTTTTGGTGTTGCTGTATGAACTTGGGAGGGACTGTTGGGAGACACCAAGTACGAGTGGAATTTAGTGGAAAACGAAGTCCACTAAGGGGCCCCGAGGCTGTCTACTCCGCACGCACAGAGCTGAAGTCTCAGAGACTCCCAGGGGCAGTTCTGCCCTGTCTGCAGGGAGGGCCCCGCCAGGAGTCGCCCTGGAGGGGGAACAGGTTCCACGTTGAGTTGCTCACCTTGAGGTCGGTGGTTCGAAGTCACTAGTTGCTTCGTGAAAACGAGCTGAGGCTGTCTGGTCCCGCCAAGATTTCCAGTCTCAGAAACCCAAAGGCCCGGTCCTCTGTGTCCTGAAGGGTCTCTGTGAGTCAGAATTAACTCAGCGCCAGGGAGCCAGGGAGTTTCTGGAAGGCGAGGGGAGTGCCTTAGAACCGAGCCAGCACCTGCTTCTCAGACATGGCTCTAGCCTCTGTCCTTACCACATTCAGAGGTACTGCAGGCTGCTCCCCTCTGCCCAGCCCTAGCCACGGTGCACCCCTCTGTTTTGTGACCCTCAGATGCCGACACCCCTCATTCTGCTCTCCTCTGCAGCCAACTACAGCATGCCCATCGTCAGCACCCCCATCCTCCCATCCCAGGACGAGGAGGTCATCTTCATGTGCACATCCACCAATGGCTACCCGCAGCCCAAAGTGTACTGGGTCAACCAGACGGACAACAGCCGGCTGGACGAGGCATTGCAGAACAGCACCGTCTTCTTGAATGAGCACGGCCTGTACGATGTGGTCAGCGTGCTGAGGGTCCGGTGGACGCCCCCCATGAACGTCCAGTGCTACATCGAGAATGAGCTGCTACACCAAAACCTGACTAGCAGCAGCCAGATCAGCGAGACCCCAGGTCTGTCCACCATGCCCGCCCGAGGGGGGTGGGGGGCTGCGCTCAGGCAGAGGCACAGTCCCTGACAGCCTGACTCATGCTGCTGCCGTGTCTGTCCGAGGAGAATGGCTCTCCAGAGGCCAGCTTGATGGCCCCGGTCATCCCCGTGGAAGGTGTAGGCAGGTGACTCCTTATTCCTAGACCATCACCCCCAACTCTGTGTCTTCCTGTCACCCATGCGAGGACGACAGGTAGAGGCACAAGGTAGTGTGGGGCGGGTTTTGCGTGCTGCCAGCAGGACCCCGTGCAGGATGAAAATGCAAGGTGCTGTGCTCTCTGATGTTGACGGATCTCCAGGTGGCAATGGGAAAGCATTCAACCCAGCCCGGGCCCTGGGGGAAGGTGGGTTTCACCACTGGAGAGCCCTGCAGGACCAGGACACCCTCCTTCCTGAGATCAGAAATCCTGAATGTCTGCAGCTCAACTGTCTCAGCCCTCCTTAATGACTAGGAAAGACTTGTGCCACCCCCTCCCCACCCCCACAGCCCCCGTCACATGCAAGATAGCATTGGAAGGTGGCATCTGAGAGGCTCCTCTCGGGTAGTGGTTCAGGGCCTGGCTATGTAGCAGGGTCACCTGAGCAGCCTGTCAAGGCCCCCATGCCTGGGTCTGTCCCCAGACCTCTGATCAGAATCTCTGGGTCAGCCTTGGCCCTGGAATACCTTTTCAGAGCTTCCAGAGGGTTCCAAGCAGTTTCCATGGTGGCTCCGCAGTCTAGGCCACTGTTTCTCCAGATGTGCTTCGAGAAGGCCCAGGTGTGTGCAGTGTATGGCTCAGTGGGACCGTGAGAATCACTCTCTGGAGAGGAGCCCTCGGGCCCTCATTCACCACCAGTGACGTTGTAACTAACATAATCCAGCTTCTGGCAGGCATGTGGGAGTTCCTGAAAAGGGTTGCCCAAGGACAGAAGTTCAGAGGGTTCAGGAAGAAGGGAGACTGGAAACACAGGGAAGACTCGGGATCAGGGATGTCCTGGGGGAGGGGAGTGAGTGAGCAGACCTGAGAGGAGGCGGCAGGTGTGAATTGTTGGATGTGGAACTGGCGGCATGCAACGTACACCTTTGCCCCGTTCACCACAGAAAGCTTGATCGTATTCAGGGCCAAGACTGGCATTCAGCATGGAAATACCATGGGACCTTGGCAGTTCCACTGCTAGGGATATCCCTAAGGTCTAAAGACACCCGTATTTATGGCTGCTCCGTCCGCGGTCCCTCAGTGGAGGCATGGATAAACAGGTGAATGATGCACTCTTGACCAGATGGGCGACAGGGTGGCTGCATCAATGGGCTCAAGCCTAAGAACAGTGGTGAGAATGTCCCCCGCCTGGATGGTGTCTCCTGCTGTGTGTGGGGTCACCATGTGTCAGACGGACTTGCCAGCCCTCACAGCAGCCTGGTCCGAGTGAATGGAGTCGTGGTGCCAGCTGCAGCAGGGCCGAGCCTGGACAGCATGGTGCCCAGAGAAACGAGCCAGGCAGAGCCCTGGCAGTAGGAGACATACACTGGCGGCAGATAGGGGGTTGCCCAGAGCAGAGCAAGAGGAGGCGGGAAGTGACTCCCTGGGAGTGTGGGGTGGCCTCTGGGGAAAGGTGTGGCATTAGGTGGGGGTGGGAGTATGGATGGGGGTCACTGCACAACATTGCAATTGCTCTAAGCGCTCTTTAATGGCTTATTATATGTTCTGTGGATTGCACCCCAGAAACCAAGTTCCCAGGCAAGCGTGTCTGCTGGTGTAGACCTGTAGAAAGGGCCGGTCAGACCATGCCCAGCAATCAATCCCAGGGGACAAACACAGGCGAGAGGATGGCAGGATTCAGGGGCAGGGACACCCCTCCGTCAGACAGAGCCTTTCTCTCGGTCACTGCCTGTTTTACGAACGGGCAAAAAGATTGGTGGAAAATGCAATGACAAGATCCCAGGCTTGTCCTCCTCCATGAACTCTTGAAGTTCTTGTGTACACGTCGCTGCACGGGGTAGCCCAGGGCCTTCGGCATAAGTTCTTCTCTTCTTAAGGGGGGTGGGGGGGTGGGGAGAGAAATAGACCCTTGGCTTCCTTGCCCTGTAAGTCTTGGGTTATATCGCTTTTTCTTGCAGGCTCCTCCACCGACAGGATCACAGACACCCCCCTCTTCCAGGAGCAGAAGAACGCACCGGTCATTTTAATCTCCTTGGGAATCCTGACATGCATTGGTGTGATTGTTGGCTTGCTCTGTAGGAAGAAACGTCCCTGTGGAGCCTACACAGGTACCAGACCAGGCCTGTGGTGTAGACTGTCTACACTGACTTTCTAGGTGTGCGGTGACATTCACATTTGCAACAGCATTAGCCCCCTCGACACTCCCAGGAAGTGACTGTGAAGCCCTGGAAGTCTGTCTGTCCTAAGCCCTATAGTCTCAATAACTCACGCCCAAAGGTGGAGCCCGGTCTTCTTAATGTGAAGGGCAGGGTCCAGTTTGCCTCTGAAGACGCTGCCAGAGCCCGCCTGGTATCATCGACTGGGTTTCCCATCAGCCGTGCCAACCAGCCTTCAGGACCAAGTTAGGAAGTCTGCGTTTTAACAAGGGAGATCCCAGAAACAGAGGCTGCCGTGACCGGTAGAAGCAGCCCAGGGCACAGACCACGGTGATGGTGCCTGATAGCCAACACCAGCTCTGGCTAGAGTCCATAGGGCCCGCTGTGCCCAGCTCCCACCTCCTAGGTCAGCAGCCACCCCAGAGAGCTACAGTTCAAGATCAGGCTCTTCCTGGACACCGCAGAGAGAGTAGGGACCAAGGAAAAGACTGATCAGTTGCCCCCAGAACCCCGAGTCACGGTGACCTGTGAGTGTCCAAGTAGACTTGTGCCCTGTAGAGTGGTTAGTGGCCGGTTTTTTCAGAACTAGACCACCAATTAAACCACCTAGCTCTGTGGTCCCCAGCCTGGCCACTCAACCATGTAGGCCCTGCTTGTTCGACTACTATGTATAAAATAAACCGAGAAAACTGAGCCAGTTGCCAGGCGGACCCCAGTACACAGTGGCCGTGTCCGTGTCTGAGGAGAACTGCGTCCTTTTTCAGAAGCAGGTTGCCAGGTCTTTCTTATGAGGTGCTGCAAGGTGACCTTGATCTGCCCATCTTTACCTTTATCAGACAAGTTGCAGCCCTCAGGGGCTGCAGGCAAATGGAGCAGCATTCTTTCAATAGGTAGAACTCGGTTGTCCATGGTGACAGGATTGGCTGGCAGCTGGCGCGTCTGGTGGACCCCAGGCCCGCCCTGCTCCTCTGCGCTGCTCTGAAGCCTCCAGCCTCTAGTGTGTTACCAATTCCAGTTGCCCCAGGAATGTTCTCGGCCCATAGCCCAATCTGCAAAGTGTCTCAGATCCAGTGGACCGAGAAGCTCATACATATTAAAAACAGCAGCAGAGAACGTGCTAAAAGGTAGCTTTCTCATAAGGAAAACTTCTGGGAGGACTAACAGTTGGTCAGGAGGTGGGTGCCGCTGCACTGTGTGGGATTCCTCTTGCCCTCAGCCGGGCGAACGTGCACCCCAGTGTTTGTTTTGGCACCCTTCCTGGTTCCTATTTCCCGCTGCTGCCCTCACGGTGCCGGATCAGAAAGGGGAGTCCGAAGCTGGGACTCAGGGAGGCAGGGGATGGGAAGGTGGCATCAGCCCAGTGGCTCCTCGGCTGGCAGTCTGCCTCGGCCCCCCACAGGGCATGGGGACAGCCCCAGCAGAGGGCGGCTGGGGACACCGCTACCCCGAAGAGCACCGAGGCTTTACCCCCCTCGGCTGCCCTGACGTCTGTGGTTTGCTCCCACAGGTGCCTGGAGCGCCCGGCCCGAGTGTGAGCCCAATGGTGAGTGTGCAGAGAGGGTGCTCTCACCTCCTTCCCTTTGGTGTGGAGGCATGCTCCTTTGTATTTTTTCCTGACATTTTACAATGGAATTTTCCAGACGTTGCCAAGAAGACTCTTATGATGAGTCCAAGCACCCTGCCCTCCCTTCCCACTCTCCTCGCTCTCCCCCCAGCCACCTATGCCCGGTGTTTTTCCTGACTCCTTCTCTCGGGGTCCCACCCCCTCCATCCTGCCCCTCCCTCCTCATTCCAGGGGGTGCCCTGGCCCTCTGGAGTCTTGGTGTCTGGCAGACTGGTGTCATCCACTCTGTAACAGGGCAGTTGTCTGGAACAGTCTGTGTTTCTGGGGGAGGTGACTGCCCGGCTCTCTCACGGACTGGCAGGGGTGGGGGTGGCAGCCCTGTTCCTCATGTCCCAGCACCCACCCAGCAGAACCACCAGCTACAAGGGCGAGGAACTTGCAGACGGGCCTGCCTGGGCTCAGTGCTTCTGGTGAACTGCTGACCCTCCCCAAGCCCCCTGGCTCCCCTGGGAGGGGGGTCTGCTGGAAGGGTGGGCCACCCTCACACCCCCTGCAGGCCCAGGGGAACCAGGGCCCACATGGCCGCGCTGCTCTGCTCGGCAACGGGAGCTTCTGCCAAGCCAGGGTTCAAGTATTTTCAGAACATACCTCGCTGAGAAGCCAGGGCCGGCCTGTTCTTAATCCTGGCCTAAGAAAGCCAGCTGTTGGCAGGCAGCGCTGTGGGCAGGAGGCTTCCCTGGAGTCCCAGCGCTCGCTGCGTTCTCACGTTTCTGGGCTGCATCTCACCGCCTGTCCTCTCTTCCTTCCCAGGCCCTCTCTGATGGACCCCCTGCCCCCGCCCAGCGCACCTGGCTGGGGTAATACTTCCCCTGGGCAGCTGGCAAAGGGGTCCTTTTGTGAAACTTGGGGACAGGCTTGCCCCCGCTGCATCCTTTACGGGGACGAGGAGCCGACCCCCACCAGAGACGCCTCCCGGGCCTGCCTGGGCGGGCCACGTCCTGCCTGAGAAGAATACACAGAAACCGCATGGACCCTGAGCCAGGAGGCCCTGTGGGGACATCAGCTGGAGCGTGTCCTCGTGGGCAGGCACGCTGCCTTTGTGGCCACATGTGGAATGAAATGGGGCCGTGACGGCTGCTTCTCCAATGCCGGGGTGGGGGCTGTGAGCGCTGCGCCAGCACCACCGCTGGAAAAGGGAGCTGGGTTTGCAAAACTGAGCGGGGCACCCCTCTCTCGCCCAAGGACTCTGGGCAGTGAGAGGCTAGGCCGGAGAGGGGTGCCCCCAGGAAGTCGGGGATGCCCCCATGCACAAGATCCCATGAGTCCTCTACACTGGAGCTATTGGACCCACATGTCTGTGTGTGTGTGTGTGTGTGTGTGTGTGTCACTTGTCTGTTACACTCGTGTGTCTGTGCATGGGTATGTGTGTCCACGTGTGTCTCTCTGCACATGTAATTTCCTCTGTGTGTGTGTGTATGTGTGTGTGTGAGAATGTAAATACATAACTTTATTAAATGCTCTTGACCAAAGAACCCTTTGGTGACCCCATTGGACTTGACTCTCGGGGATACTGAGAAGGAAGGGAGCCGGGCCTCATGCTGTGTGCTCCAAAGCCATCTCCGTCCCAGACAGCTGCGTGTGGGGCTTGGTGAGGGGAAGCTTTGCTCCCGGCTCAGGCAGGACAACATGCAGCCGAGATGGCGCTCCAGAGCGGGTAGCCCTGCTCCCCTGGGAGGGTGCGTCTTCCTGTCACCACGCTCTCGTCAGAGCTTGGCAGACTGGATGGGCAGTTCATCTCCAGTGCCCTCTGCAGAAACCACAGCACCCCCCCACCCACCACCCACCCCTAGCCCCCGGGCCTCCTGCCCTCCAAGCCTGTACCCAAGACCCTGGGGCCCTACTCCAGGTACCTGCGAGGCCAGCAGCCGCCCGGGTGCTAGAAGCCACTAGAGCCCATGGACACAGAGAAGCTCCAACCTCCCCGGGCAGTTTTAGCCATGGTCTGAGCTTGTTTTAGGGGGAAGGCTCTAGAAAGACCAGCCAGGTAAGCCCACGCGCCCACTCTGCAGGAGGACCGTGCTGGGCACTGCCTCCCTGTTGTGAAGCTGTGTCCACCGGTGGTAGCGCTGGGCATGCACCCTCCTGAGCCTCCTGCCCAGAGTCCCCCAGTGTCCCCAGAGTTCAGGCAAGGCTGTGGTGCTGCCGTGGTCAGGCAGTGCTGATGGCTGTCAGAGGCCTGTCCTCAGACCCAGTGTGAATGAGAGCCGTGCTCAGGCAAAGTCTTCCAGAGAAGACGCTGCTTGTTTGGGAGCCACTCAGTGCTCCTGGCAGCCATGTAGGGACCCTCGCTGAAGCTCTTGAAAGGGCATAATAAGAAGAGAGAGGATGTCTGGGTCAAACAGAGGGGGAGTGAGGTATCTGGCTGAGCAGCTGGAAGCTGACTGGGCAGATGGCATGGGAGAGACCCATGCCCATGAGTCCCCCAGAACCCAAACCCTGGTCTTGGCCCTGTCCTGATTCCAGCCCTTTCCTGGGGTCCCTCACACAGACCAGACAGCAGCAGATAGGCTGGAAGCCCAAGTAAGGGGAGACGGGGAAAGTCTCCAGCCCCGCTCATCCTGGAGGGAGGCCCAGGCTGACAAAAGCTCCCCATTCTACTCTGCTTCCGCCCCATCCCAGCCTGGGCTTTCATCACCACAGTGTGGTGTGTTGCTCCACGCGGGATTCTCACGCCTTCTGGAATGACCCCTGGTGGTGCTGTGGATTAAGCACCAGGCAGCAGCTCAAACCCACCAGTCACTCTGCAGGAGGGAGCCGGCTGCCCCAAAAGATGTACAACCTCAGAAACCAGAAGGAGCAGTCCTCCTCTGTCCTATGAGATGGCTCTGAGTAAGAATCCATTTGACAGCAGTGGATAGGCCACAGCTGTACCACGTCAGAGTGAAAGCACATTCCAGAAGGCTCCGCCGTTGGAACGCCTCCCAGATTGGGTATTCTGTGAGTTCTGCAGGCTGGGCTGTGCACAGGTCCAGTTCCCCTGTGTGGACGCATCTCTACTTCAAACCCAGCATGTTGAGAATGTAGACGTGACTTGTGTCCTGTCTGGAGGCTATGGGAGCTATGCATATGCTCAGCACAAGTCCCTCTGTCTGTCTATCCTGAAGAGTGACAGCAGCAGCTATTCCTGGGCTTCTGCCCTTAGACCAGCAGATCTCTCCCAGGTGTTCCCACCAAGGGAACACAGGGGTAGTGTTGGGAGACATTTAGGGCTGTGACATTTGGGAGTTACCACTGGTGTCGAGTGCGTGGAGGCCCGTTGTGCTGCTCAACATCTTACAGTGCACAGGACACCCCAAGGACAGAGGATCATCTAGGTTCAAGGTGGAATAGTGTCCACGCTGAGAGTTCTGCTGTGGCGGTCATGTGCTTATGTTAATTTCATGATTGAGATGTAGGGGTGGAGTCTAGCCTGTTAAACTGGAGAGAGCCATTGAGTAGCCAATGAGGTCTCCATGTGGGCATGGCTTTCTCCTGAGACTTCTGGGAAATCTCGCAGTATTTCCCTCGTGGAGATGAGCAGCTATCTCCCCAGTTGTTGGGAGTGAGTCTCAGACACAACGAACTACGGAGAAGACAAGATGGCAGCGTCCGAGGAGCTGGACGAGCCAGAGGAGAAATCACATGGTCTTACCCTGATGGGACCAGACTTCTGAAGCTGAAGAAGCCAGGTGGAGACCCCTGTCAGCGCTGAATTGCTTCTACCACCACTGCATGCTGTTGATGGACCCTGAGCCCTGGAAGTGAGGAGCCATGGGAAGACCTCTGTCAGCGCCAGGATTCTGCACCCACTGGCCTGTGACTTCGTGAGTCGGAAGGAGACGATAGACTGATATCAGGCATATGGGCTAATATCGGACTTATGACTTTGAATTGGACTGGGTTGGGATGCTTTCTCAGTGTCCTATTCCTCTTGTATATAAACTGTACCCTTATATCCATATGTGAGTCTATGTATTTATTTCTCTAGTCTACCCGGACTAACACACCTGCCCTCCATGGTCATTCCCCGGTCAAGGACAGGGATATATGAGAGGCCTGTAACCTCCTCGTCGAGGCTGATGAACACCTCCATGGGCACCAGCCCACGGCTATTTGTACAGAGGGTGACTCATTCTAACAAGAGAGGGTGACTCATTCTAACAAGTCCAGACCCAGGTGCTCTAATCTGCCCGGTTTGGCAGCCTGGCCCCAGTGCTCAGGGCTGGGCAGTGAGGTGAGCGCCACTGTGCCAGGTACACCAATCTCTCCCTCCCCCCAACCCCCCACCCGCGCTCTTAGGGATCGCTGATATCCTCCCAGTCTCTGTGGCTGCTGCACAGAGTAGGTGTGGAAGAAACCACCATCCGAAAAGATCCCAATCGAGGCGACTTCATGCCTTCACCTCCTTCCTCCCTGTTGTCCAGTTGACTCCTATTCAGAGTGACCCCACAGTTTCTAACACTGCAACTCGTTACAGGAATAGAGACCTCATCTTTTCCAAGGAACAGCGGACCTTGCGGTAACCTGCCCAGTCATGATCCAGTCGGCAGTTTCATTTCTTTAACTTATAGATGGACAAAGTTTAGACCAGGTTCTATTAGGGGAAAAAAATCACCCAATACCTTGGTTCCATTTTTGAAAAAAGATTTTTTTATTAAAAGATCATTTTATTAGGGGCTCTTACAGCTCTTATGACATCCATCTATAGGCATATGTGCACATATGTTGCCATCATTCTTTTTCCATTAATTCCAATTTCTAATGACTTTTCTGTACATGGACAAGAACCATGCTTTCAGGAGGCCAGATGTCTCAATTCAGGGGGAAACTAGCTGCAGGCTCTTCCTGGTGGCTCCTGGGTGTATGAACATCTGAAAGATACTGTAAGAAAGGCATCCCTTGTGTGTATGGCTTGCTTTCATGCATCATCTTTCCTTGTGTGTTCCTGTGTCTAATTCTCTTTCTCTTTTTTTTAAAAATAGCTTATGGGTGATTAGATTTGGGGCCCACCTACTCTGGTGTGACACATTCACATAAAAGAGAAGCCCTGTTTCCAAACACTTCGTAGTGTAGATCCTCGGCTGCTCATACATATTTGGAGGAGGCACACAATTCAACCCATACCAGCTCGAAGGTGGGATCATCTCTAGGGGAGGTGGTACAGACAGGAAACCGCTAGCAGTGTCAGTCTTTGCTCGTCACATCTCCCTGTGCCTCAGTTTCTCCTGGAAGAGCTTCTGCCTGCTGGCCCCGGCAGCGAGGACCCTCCATGGCTGAGTCGATTGGCTCCATCCGGTGGAGGCAGTGTGGTTTTGGGATAGCCATCCAGCTGGGGTAACTCTGGGGAAGGTTACCCACTCTATGGCAGCCTGTCCACTGACAGCTTGCCGAGCAAGCTCCTTCGGCCAGTCATCTTTTATTCATTTCCCTCCCACCTAGCTTTTCAGAAGAAATGATACCCGTAATAAGACAGTCTCACCCCTTGGGAGTGGGGGGCACATATGGCCCTCGGATTGAATTAAGGCTCCTAACACTCTTACAGGACAAAGAACAGCCCTGGAAAATTCCCAAGGCTGTCCATCATCTTTACGGGACTGGAGGACCGCATCCCTCTTCCACAGGGTGGCTGGTGAGTTTGAACTGCTGGCCTTTCAGTGGGCAGCCTAGCTCACAACCCCTGCAGCAGGGAAGTTAACGAGGGAGCTTGAGGCTTCCTCAGTGCTACTGTCATAGAAAACTCTTAAACCCACTGCCTCCCGGTCAAGTCAGACAGACAGCGAGCCTATGGCATCGGGGGGAGCCGCCCCTGTGGGTTTCCGAGACCGGAACTCACAGCGGAGAGCCCGTCAGAGAAGCATGTCTTCCCAGTAGCAGTGGCAATGTGGAATTCCATTCCCCCCATCAAATATGGGTTGAAGTCTTGACTCTTGACGCGACGAATGTTTGGAAAGCCCGCTCAGGCTAATTAGCTCATGCTTACGTACAGTGTGTTCTCATTCTCATCGGCCAGAGTAAGTGCGGAGCGGGTGTTGAGATGCACCCGGGGGAGGGAAGCACCACATCCACGAGGTTGGCCAAGAGCCAGGAGAAGCTGAAAAGGAACACAAAGGACTTCCCGCTGGAGCAGGTGCCCTGGACTCACGCAGGTGGGCTGTGCAGTTCCTACCCTCCAACGCTGAGCCCGTCAATACCGGGACTCAAGGCTGGCATTTTCTCCTCAGCTCTTGCAACTTGAGAAAGACTGAGTGTTTCCTCATCTTGATTTCTTGCTGCAGGCCTGTGCCTATTTCGTGATACCATTTTGTCTTCTCTGGGCCCCCTTCGAAATCTTCCCAGCTCTCTGGCTCCATCATTTCTTCTACTTATTCCAGCTACGCTGTCTTTAGAGAAATCTACTGATAGCCATTGGGCTCTTTTCTTTCTTCTTAATGATCTTTATGATGTCGCGTTTAGGGTCCCTAGGGGTCAGTGCGTCAAATCTATTCTTGAGAACGTCTCCCAGTTCGGGTGGGATAGTCTCAAGGTTAGGCACTGCCTTTCGTAGACCCGTTTCAATTTCCTTCATCTTCACCCTGGCATTGTATGTGAGAAATGGCCATGAGGCTCCCGAGTCGGCCCCTGCCTTGTTCTGACAGTCGCCTGAGCTTCTCGCTCCACTTTTCCCACAGAGCAAGCTCAGTGTGAACCTTGTGATTCCATCTGGTGAGGTGCGTGTGTGCGTGTGTGTGTCACCTGATGATGTCATTGAAAAAGGCACTTGCAACATGTAAGTTGTTGGTCTTGCAAATTTTTTGCCACAGGCTCTCCAGCATGATTTTTAGCACCAAGGCCCTATCTTCTCAGGACCACTTCTTTCTCCTGTGTCCAACTTTCACATTTCCATCACTAGCTGATGTCAGTTCATCTTGCTGATGACAAAGTTGATCCTTGCCGGGCTACTGGAACTGGCAAAAATCTTCTATTTCTTCATATTTGGCATCAGTGATTGTGCCTTAAACCTGAATAATGGTCCATGAAGCAGGTCTTTCTTGAAGGTGTATGGATATTATCCAATCACTGGCAACATTATACTTCAAAATACATCTAAAACTCTTCCTTCCACCGACAATAAATACAACATGATGCTTCTTTGGTTTGCCATTTCCAGTATAGCAGGCTATATGATTGTCTGGTACCACATGACCAAACGCCAGTCCGTTTCAGCTCACTCATATCTAGGGTATTGATCTTCGAGTGTTCCACTTTGGTTTTGATAACCTGCAACTCTCCTATTTATTGCCGATTATTTCAGCTATTTCTTCTCACTCTGAGTTGTGTCACCAAGGAAGGGTTGAAAAGCCTGCCTCCCTTCCCATCAATGAGGTCAACTGGACGTTGAGGAGGCAACTCTTCCCCAGACATAACGTGAGCACCTTCCCACCCGAGGGCCTCACTTTACAGCACGACCGCTCGGCTGCCATTCAGGAGGTTTTAACTGAACAGTGTTTCAGAAGTAGCAGGTGAGACCCTTCATCCTCATTTGCCTTAAACTGAACGCTCCACCTAACAGCCCTGCTGGTGTCTATCATGCTGGCAGCACAGCTTCCCACCGCAACACAGAACCCACCACAGGACCACAAACTGATAGACAAGCAGTGAAGAAAAAAACTCAAGCCTCATGTTGCAGTAGTGAAGGATTTTGTGGGCAACATATTGAATGGCACAACTGAAACTAGGAAGAATACCCAGAGTCTTTATACCCCAAATAATTGTTTGACCTTCAATCGTGTCAGGAGATAGCCCATGATTAGAAGACGGTGGTCCTAAAGACAGAAGTTCAAATGGCACGGAAGACGTTGGTGAGAGACAAGGCTTCAGGAACTGGTGGAATTCCAATTGAGATGTTTCAACAAGAGAGCACTGGAAGTGCTCGTGTTGATGCCAAGAAATTTGGATGACAGCCACCTGGTCAGTCCACTGGAAAAGCGCTATAGTTGCACCCATTCCAAAGAAAGGCAATATAACAGGGTGTACAAGTTATCAAACAGAGTAAATTTTTTTTCCTGAAGAACACCAAGGTCGAGTGATATAATGCAGTCCATAAAGACAATGTGCCACATTCTACTCTTGTGAGGCGTGACTAGGGCCTTAAAAGTTCCTGAGTAGCCATCTAAGATGCAACTATTGGAATCTCCCTGTCTGGAGCAAAGACGAGTGATCAAAACTGTAAATAAATGGAAACAATTAGTCTAGTGGACTGATGGACCATCTCTATAATCCTGAGATGGTGTCCACCAACCACTCCCAATGCTCTGAAATGAGTCACATTAGAAAGTTCCAGATAGAGAGGGAGAAAAACGAAGAGCAAAACTACAAATCATAAAAGAGTCCAGAAACACACCAGAGGAATTCTCAAGCCTCAGGCCCTTAGTCTCCCTGCAGTTCTGGAAATGAACTCACCCGCATGATTTAATTTTCAGCCAAAGGACAGACAGGTCTATAAGGTGAACAATAAAACAAATGAAGTGTACACATCTTAGAATAATCAACCTTTTGAGCTAACAGGGGCGGTGCGAATCCCAGGACAAAGTTCAGAAGAGTTGAGGAAGAGGATTGATGGAAACAGGAGAGAGAAACACAACAAGGAACATTTCCCTGAGTGACACGAACCAAGTGGGTGTAACTCTTTGAGTGTAAAACTGAGGGTTTTCTCTTAACCCAATTCTTCTTCTCAACCCAACTCACACAAACAAGTTAAAAAAAAAATCAGAACAGAAAGTACAATGCAACGACCTACTTAGATGTAAAGCAGACCCCAATCCTCACAACTAGACCATGAGGTGACATCAGGATAAACGAACAGCTGTCACTTGTCCAGGATGTCATCTTTCATGGATCCACAATCCATGCTCATGGAAGCAGCTGCCAGAAGATCAAGCGACGCATTGCATTGGGTAAATTTGCTGCACCAGACCTTCTTAGAGTGTTGAAAAGCAATGTGTTTGCTTTGAGGATTAAATAGACTTGCTTTTTTTTTTCTGGTTAAAATGGTCTTTATTAACAGTTTATCAACATCATGTATGCAGAAAATTCCAAAGAGTCATTAAAATTGCTAAAAAATACATGTTCCGTGTTCCCGCAGAATACAAGATCAAAATAAAAATCAATGTATTTCGATGTTCTAGCAACAATTTCAAAATAAAATTAAGAAAATAATTCCAGCGACAATAACATCAAAATGAAAAAAAAAAGTCACTTAGGAATAAACTTAACCAAAGACGTGCAAGTCTTGTACACTGAACATTATAGAACACTGTGGGAAGGAATTCCAGATGCCCTAACAAACAAAACTACACTTCATTCTCATGGATTGCAAAACTCAATAGTGCAAGCTGGTGTGGCTCCAAAAATATATCAATGAGCCAAGCTATCCTTATCAGACCCTAGTATATTTGGGGGGGAGAGGGGATATAAAATTTATCCAGATATTTGTGTTTGCTTCAGAGGCACATATACTAAAATTTATCTAGATATTCAAAAAGTCTATAATAGATAAAGGCCTATTTTAAATCATTTTATTGGGGGATCATACAATTCTTATCACAATCTGTACATACATCCATTGTATGTAAAGCACACTTGTACATTTGTTGCCATCATCCTTCTGAAAGCATTTTCTCTCTACTTAAGCCCTTGGTACTAGCTCCTCCTTTTACCACACCCTCCCTTATAAGTTATTATTATTTTATCATATTGTACACGGTCCAATATCTCCCTCTGCCCACTGCCCTGTTGTCTGTACCCCAGGGAGGAGGTTATATGTGGATCCTTTTAATTGGTTCCCCCTTTCTACTCCACCTTCCCTCCACCCTCCCAGTATTGCCCCTTTCACCACTGGTCCTAAATGGATCATCTGTCCTGAAGTCCCCATGTTTCCAGCTCCTATCTGTACCAGTGTACCTCTCCTGGTTTAACTAGATTTGTGAAGTAGAATTCAGATCATGATAGTGAGAGGGAGGAAGTATTTAGGAACTAGAAGAAAGCTGCATATTTCATCATTGTTACACTGTTACCCAGACTGGCTTGTCTCCGCCCCACGACTCATCTATAAGGGGATGTTGCTTTGCTTACAGATGGACTTTGAGTCCCCAATATTACTCCCTCTTATTTACAATTATATAACTTTTAGTTCTTTGATAACTGATACCTGATTCCTTCGACGTCAAATGGTCACACAGGTTGGTGTGTTTCTTTCATGTGGGCTTTGTTGCTTCTGAGCCAGATGGCCACTTGTTTACCTTCAAGCCTTTAAGACCCCAGATGCTATGTCTTTTGATAGCCAAGCACCATCAGCTTTCTTCGCCACATTTGTTTATGCACACATTTGTCTCCAGCTTTAATATCAGGAAGATGTATGCCACAATGATATGATTTTTGTTCTTTGATGATTGCTAACTGATTTCATTGACCCCCTGTGGTCACACAGGCTGATGTGCTTCTTCCATCTGGGCTTTGTTGCTTCTGTGCTAGATGACCGCTTGTTTACTTTCAAGCCTCTAAGACCCTAGTCGCCAGATCTTTGATAGCCGGGCACCATCAGCTTTCTTCATCACTTTTGCTTGTGCACACATTTGTCTTCAATGATTGTGTCCAGAAGATAAGCATCAAGGAATGCCAGTTTAATAGAACAAAGCATTCTTGCATTGAGGAAGTACTTGAGTGGAGGTTCAATGTCCACCTGGTGTCTTAATGCTAGTCCTATGAGTATGTGCACGTAGATCTATTTCCCCATCAACATATATAAATATATTCATCTATGTTTATGCCTGTATTTAGACCTCTTTAGATGCTCTTTGCCTCCCAGTTCCTTCCTCTATTTCCTTTTACTTTGCTCTTATCCCACTATCATGCACACCCTTCATTGGAGTTTCAGTAACTTACCTCTGTTATATTACTCTTGATCAATCCTTATCAGGCCTGTTGCACCCACTTTGCCACTGATTTTTGGATCATTTTTTGTCCCCTTATCCCTGGGATGGAAAACACCACCTCCTTTTCCCCGCCTCCCTGTCTCCCATGTCCCCCTGGAACCATCAATGCTGTTGTTTTCTCCTCCAGACTGTTCATCTACCCTATCTTATCTAGATAGACTTACAGAGATAATAATATGTACAGAAAAACAAGACATTAACATGAAGTGACAAAAGAAAACAAAATGATGACACCAACAACAAAACCAATGTCTAACAAATATATAAAAATAAGTAAAAGAAAAATAACAAAAGAAAAACCTGCAAATAAAATAGTTCAAAATCTGTTCACTGACCTCCAGGAATGTCCCCTAGATGGAACCAATGGGGTGCCACATCCTGGCCCCAAAATATATCCCTGGTACTCCCTCGGGAACTCCATGCTCTGCCCCTCCTGCTGCTCTGCTGCACACCCTTGTCTTGATGTGGTGGGGTCAGACCAGGTGCACGCTTGACCCTGCTTCTCCAGTGTTGTCCCCATAGGGCCTTGGGACACTGAGGGACACCATGTTTCATTGTGGGGTTGACCATATGGTCCTCTCTATGCAATGGCTGTTCTGAGTGGGGAGATTGTCCTTGAGGTTCAGTGGGCCAAGATGTACGCCACTCTCTCCTCCTCCCTCTTCATTTGCTCTCCTGTGCTCTAATCAGACATGTCCTCTCTGTGAGCTGCAGCCTCTGTGCTGCCCTGCAAAGCAAACTCCCCTTGGGGGTGGGGTGGGGGTGGGGGCAGCTGCCCACATAGTTGGGATTAGGGCGGGGCCATCAGACCCTTGCACTGGCTCCCTGCTCCATGCCATCATGCTGCATTCACCTCCTGGAACACTGGAAGTCTTGCTATTTTGGGGGAGGGGGGCATCACTGCCCTCTGGTGGGAGTGGGAGGCCCAGCCTTGCTCCTGGAGAGCTGCTGCTGAATTTGAACTGTTAACCCTGTGGGCCGCAGTCCCGCACTCAACCACGTATGCCCCCGGGCGCAGCCCAGGAGTCTTGCTATTTTTAATGACCTCATATGTCCATGAAAGTTGGGCATTAAATCAGAAAGTCTGAAGGAGAATCCATAAGTTTGAATTGTGGTGGTGGCAAAGAGTACTGAAAGTTCCATGGACTGCCGAAAGCACAGACAAACCTGTCTCGGAAGAAGTGTGGCTGGTGTGCTCATTGGCGGCAAGGGGGGTGAGATTGCATCTTACACACTGTGGACGTGTTGTCAGGAAAGACCTGGGGAAAGACATCATGCTTGCTGCTCCAGAGGGGCCGTGAAAAGGAGGAAGGCTTTGGACAAGCTGGACTGACGCAGTGCCTGCAACCATGGGCAGCATGGCCTACGAATAACCGCGAGGATGGCCTGGGAGCCCTCAGCCTTTTGTTCTGTGGTGCACTGGGTCTGGATGAGTCAGCCTCGACTCCATGGCCCCTGATGGCCACAAACACAAAAGTACCCACAGGAATGGTAGGATCAGAAATGTTCTGGATACAGTTCTCTGGGTAAGACAGCCTCTTCTCAGCTGAGCCGGCAGGCAGAGCTGTTGCTGGTCCTCCACCTCGCTGCCACATGGCCCCTTGGCTTCTGCTCTGCTCAAAGTTCGTTTAACACTGCCAATCAAGTCTACCCCTGGGCAGGCCCACCTCTGGTCCCCGGCCCTCAACCAAGGGACCCCTTGGCTCTGTCTTGCTGCTGGACTCACAGAGCTCCTTGAGTGCCGGGAAACGCCCAACGGCATCCGCTCTGCAAGCCAGAGGCACTTGGCCTTACTCTTCTGTGGACTGGCAAGCCTGCTGCTGCGTTGAAGGGAGAGAGAAGCACAAAGGGAAGCGAGAGGGCACGTGGAAAGCCGCATCTACGTTGTCCTCTCCATTTGTTACACGTGAGAGATGATGGAATATTGTGCAACCAACCTCGAGTGTTAGGCAACCTAAGGAGGGCCTGTCCACTCGGCTACCAGCAAGACGAGCAGCATGAGGCAGCTGGGGCAAAATGAACTTTTAATCTGATGGGGCCTTTCTGGGGGTGTGGGGGAGGGGCTGCAGGGCATTTTTAAATGACTGCAGAAGTCCCTCGACAAGGAACTGCTAGACACCCAAGTCAAGTTCAGGAGAGGACGTGTCAGAAGGCGTCTGGTGACTGATAGCAGACAGATCTTGGCTGAAGGAAGAGAACGGCAGGAAGAGGTTTGCCTGTGATTCTCTTGATAGAGCAAAGGCACCCAACGCTGTGAATCATAGCCGGCGACTAATAACGTTGTGAAGAATGGGAATTCCAGAACACTTAACTGAGCCCGGGCAGAACCGGGACAAAATCCCAAAAGCACTCGTTTCAGCAGAACAAGAGGCTCCCTCCCACGTGGTTTCAAACCAGGAAAGGGGTGCATCAACCAGGGCTGTATCATCCCACCATGCTCAGTCATTCTGTGCTGAGCGGAGTCTGAGAGAGCAGGTGATGTGAAGAAGCACGTGGCACTGGCAGTGTGGGTGGATGCCCCTTTGATGACGGTGGTGTGCAGAGGACACAGACTCGCTAACTGAAAAGGGAGAGAGACGGAAGCCCTTGCTCTTGAACACCAGAGAGTGCAGCCTTCAGGATGGATCACAGGCAAATGTAAAGAGAACAAAAACCTCACCAGGCCTGTACGCAGCAAGATGACAAATGGAGAACGACTGACCTTGTCAAGGATTGCATCTCGTTTGAGTCCACTACCAAGGCCCTGGAAACAGGCATTGAGAACCAAGGGGTGATGGCCAGGGTGGCACAATAGGCCACCAACTGCTGCTGTTGCTGCCCATGGTGCCCCTTAGCCTGGGGCCTCCCCAACCTAGGTGATCTCTCCACCTGGCTCTCTGAAGCAAGCAGTGTCAGTTTTCTGACAAAATAAGAAATTATGGAGAGTGGACTGTAGGGCTGACAACAGCTGGGGACATGATGCCCCCTCACTGGAGCATACTGCTGCAGAGGACAATACTGGGGCCACGCGACCGGGAGAGTCCAGTCTGAACCCCCACAGAGGGGTGACCCAATAAGGAAACTTAACAGATCAGTCACGGGAGAAAAGTCAAGCCACAAAGCCCGGGAGGAGCCCCCCAAAGAGACCTCAGGCAAGAAGGGGCAGTTCCCAGAACCCCCCAGGACCAAGGGGGAGATAGTTAGTTATAAAGGTCAGTAGACAGACCTGCAATTATCTATGCTTTTTTTTTTTTTTGCTGATTATTGTTATTTTTCTTTATATTTTCACCCTCTTTTTTGTTTTGTTTTGTTTTTTTTTCTTTTGGGGGGGGGCATCGCTGCTCTCGGTGGTGGGAGTAGGAAGCCCAGCCCCACTGCTGGAATTGAACCTCCGTCCCAGTGGGCCACAGTCCCGCGCACAACCACTACGCCACCGGGGCTCAGCCCTATATTTTCCCCCTCTTTTTAGTCCACTTTTTATCTTCTCTTTGTATTGTCTGTGTTGTTGTTGGTTTGCCTGTCTATGTAAGATAGGTATGGGAAACAAGCCTGAGGAGAAAGCAATGGGACTGAAGGTTCCAGAGGGACTTACGGGGAGGAAGAGGCAGGGGAAAGGAGTGGCAAGCAGACAACGTCAGACAAGGGAACAACTAGGGAATTAAAAGCAACAGCAAAGAGGAGGTAGAGCTCCTGGGGGTGTGGGAGCAACAGCAATCTAGCTGAGAGGACTCACTAAGAGGAAGGAGGGCGAGTGCAATGGTGGGTGAGGAGGAAGGCGAAAGCAAACAGAAGAAAGATCTAGGAAAGCTATGGATAGAGGTGTGAACATAAATGTGCGCTTATGTAAATATATCAAGTCATAAAAACAGAGGTATTTGACCTACATACATATATTTATATGGCAATATGTTGAAGAAGTGGACAGACTCTAGGGCCTTTGCTCAAGCCCTCCCTCAACGCAAGAACACTTTGTCCTTGGCATTTGGTGAGGCTCACCTTCCCTGACACGATCGCTGAAGACAAACTGGGTGCACAAGCAAATGCGGTGAAGAAAGCTGATGGTGCCAGGCTATCAAAAGATATAGCATCTGGGATCTTAAAAGCTTGAAGTTTAACAAGGGGTCATCTAGCAGAGAAGCAGTAAACCCACAGGAAAAATCATACCAGCCTGTGTGTTCATGTGATGTCGATGGGATCAGATATCAGAAGACCCCCAAACAAATAAACAAACAAGCAAATGAACAAAAACATATTGCTGAGAATGAGGGGAGTCTGAGCAGAGACCCAAAGACCATCTGTAGACAATGGAACATCCCCTCACAGAAGGGTCACAAGGAAGGTGAGTCAACCAAGCTGAAGTATAGCATCAATGAAACACACAAAATTCTTCTGGTTCCTGGAGGTTTCCTCACCCCCACCCCCCTACTATCATGACCCCAATCCTGCCTTTCACTGTGGGCCAGGCCAGAGCATGTACACAGGTACAGATAAGAGCTCAGGACACATGGAATCCAGGTCAGATAAACCCCCGAGGAACAGAAAGGGGAGTAGCAATACCAGAAGGGGAAGGGAGAAGGTGAGTAGAGGAAGGGGGAAGAAAC
>PVJH01020685.1:0-40236 GCA_004026705.1 Nesogale talazaci | reverse complement strand
GCATAGAGCCACGCCTAAAATAGGCTATAAAAGCTTTGGGTTTCTCCTCCTCGGGGTCCTTCTCATTTCGCTGACCTCCTGAAAGTGAGGCAGCATCATTAAACTTTGCTGTAACGCCATCAGAAGAGTCCTAGCCATTCTTCGCGTCGTGTGTTGCGTGTTCCTGACCTGATCCGTCTCGGCGAGGGGCGCGCGACAGTCAACAAACAGATTTTGAACTAGCTATAGATTTTTATTTTGTTATTATTTTTTATTATTTTATATTTTGTTATTTTATTTTATCTTATTTGTATATTTTTTCTGTTTTTATTGTTGTTGTCATTCTTTTGTTTTCTTTAGTCTCTTCATCTTATGATGCCTTGTGGATTTTTTGGTACATATTATTATCTCTCCAAATCTATCTAGATAAGATAGGCTAGATGAACAGTCTGGAGGAGAAAACAATGGGACTATCACTTCCTGGGGGACATGAGAGATGGGGAGCTGAGGGGAAGGAGGTGGTGTTGACCAACCGAAGGATAAGGGAACAACAAGTGATCCAAAATCAGTGACAGGGTAGGTGTGAGAGGCCTGGTAGGAATAGATCAAGAGTAATGTAACAGAGAAATTACTGAAACCCAAATAAAGGCTGAGCATGATAGCGGGGCAAGAGGAAAGTAAAAGGATATAGAAGAAAGAACTTGTGGGTAAAGGGCATTTGTAGAGATCTAAATACAGGCATGTACATATATGATGATGGGGGACTAGATCTACATGCATATACTTATAGCGTTAGTATTAAGGCAGCAGATGGGAATTGGACCTCTACTCAAGTACTCCTTCAATGCAAGAATACTTTGTTCTATTAAATTGGCATTCCATGATGCTCACCTTCCTGACACCATCACTGAAAACAAATGTGTGCATACATAAAAGTGGTGAAGAAAGTTGATGATGACCAGCTATCGAAAGATTGAACATTGGGTGTCTTAAAGGCTTGAAAGAAAACAAGTGACCATCTAACTCAGAAGCAACAAAGCCCACATGTAAGGTGTTATGACCACAAGGTGTCAAAGTATCATGTATCAGACATCAAAGAACTAAAAATTATATCATTATAAATGAGGAGTATGAATTGAGGACCCAAAGTCCATTGACTGGTGAATTGACAACCCCTTATAGAAAGGTAGAAGGGAATAGATGAGCCAATCAAGGTACAGTGCAGCAACAATGAAATATGCAACTTTCCTCTAGTTCTTAAATGCTTCCTTGCCTCCACTATCATGATCCCAATTCTACCTTACAAATTTGGCTAAACCAGAGGATGTACACTGGTACAGTGTACATTGCCAGAAACGGGGAATTCAGGACAGATGATCCATTAGTGGTGATACTGGGAGGGTGGAGGGAAACTGGAGTAGAAAGGGGGAACCAATTGCAGGGATCTACATATAACCTTATCCCTGGGGTATGGATAATAGGGAAGTGGGTCAAGGGAGACATCGGACAGTGTATGATATGACAAAATAATGATAATTTGTAAATTTTTAAGGGTTCATGAGGGAGGGGGTGTGGGGCAGGAAGGGAAATATGAGGAGCTGATACCAAGGGCCTAAGTAGAAGGAGGATGTTTTGAGAATGCTGATGGCAACAAATGTACAAATGTGGTCTGTATACAATAGATGTATGTATTGATCATGACAAGAGTTGCATGAGCCCCCAATAAAATTATTTAAAAAAAAAAAGTCCAGCTGCTGAACTGGGTCAGTCTTTTCTGCCAGGCTTTCGTCCTTCCTTTCTCCTTTTGTTCTGTTGGGTATCTCCCACTCACCCGACAAGGTCAGCTTATAAGGTCACTGGATGGTCTTTTTCAAAAGAAAGGTTGATAATTGCCAAGGAAAAGGAGTATGTCTTAATTCAAGGAATTTTCTGAAAATGTGCTCTCTTTCTCCTTCACCTACAAAGAACAAGCTTTGAGCACAGCATGGTCTTCCAAAGTGCAGACAGATAAGATGTCAATAAAATAAAGAAAGCTCTTTTCAGTTGACCAAGCTTTCATTGCCATCATGGAGAGCCCAGGACATAGAGCTTGTAGTAGCCGATGGGCTTGCCTTCTTGCTGTCGTAAGGGTTCCAAGAAAGGTGCAAAACACAGGGTTCCTTCCCACCCCACCCACACCCTTCCCTCACACACCAGTGTCTAGATTGTAGCCTGACCAGCCTGGCTGCTGCTCTTCCTCCCCACCCACCGTGCAGCAGCACATGCGAACGCATGGGGCGGAGTCTTGGAAAAATAATGACAGCTGAATCTTTTAGCAAGAAGGCAGCCCTGGTTCACAGCTTTCATGTGTCAGTTAACAACATCCAGTGAAAAGAGGCAAGGAATCGTAGGGGAGAATCATCTGATCGTTGATCACAGCCAAATGCCTGGATCAGGGTAGGGTGGTGAATATTAAGACACTGGAGAGCCTTTTGAAGTAGTATGAAATTTGACTAGAAATAGCCAAAATTATTATTTTGATAAATAGCATTTCCACATGTTAAAATTAGAAAGAAATGATCTATTTTTGTTTCTATTTGGATGTGTATCCTAATTATGGTCACCACGTTTAACATGGTGGTCAAGGGTGGAGGGGCACCCAAAGCTTTGAGAGGTGATTTAAAAATAGAAAACATATGATTTTCTTGACTGATCTCTATTTTTAAGTCCCAAAGTACACATGGCCCATTTACTGCAAAGATGAATCATTGTGGACATTTTACTTTCAATGAAACTTCAAATGACTTAAGCTATGATTGGTTCATCAGCCAATAGCAGGGTGGTCACAAGCAAAATAAATATACCCGAGTATACATCACTATAGTCATTGGAAATCTAAGCATTCTCACAGAAACAAAACAGGAAATGTCTCAAGATCCTTTAAAACAGAAGAAAGAGAAATAAACACAAAGAAAGTAAGGAAAAATAATGTCAGAGAAATAAGTGGCAAGTGCATGGAGGACTTGCTACATATTAACTCTATGACTTTGTTAGGAAAGGCCGATTTAAATTCTGGCCCCAAAATGCAATATTTTTGAGTAAATCACTTCTCACTTAGTTGCACTTTTCTCACCTGTGAAATGAGGTCAATTACTAACACATACATGCATAGTTTAATGAGGGTCATGCAATTCCACATTGAAACAGGTTCAATGAAAGCAAGCCTTGTACACTGTCTGATGTCTCCCCTGACCTACTTCCCTGTTGTCCATCCCCCAGGGAGGAGGTTATATGTAGAGCCTTGTAATGGGTTTCCCCCTTTCTACTCCACCTTCCCTCCACCCTCCCAATATAACCACTCTCACCACTGGTCCTGAAGGGATCATCTGTCCTGTATTCCCTGTGTTTCCAGTTCCAATCTGTACCAGTGGATGATATGACAAAATAATAATAATTTTGAAATTATCAAGGGTTCATGAGGGAGGGGGAGTTTCGAGAATGATGATGGCAACAAAAGTACTCATGTGGCTTGCATACAATAGATGTATGCATTGATTGTGATGAGAGTTGTATGCACCTCCAATAAAATGATTTTAAAAAAAAAGAAAAAAGGAAGAAAGTCTCTTGTCCAAGGCTATAGTGACAATATCCTGGCCTTAAATATAATGAGTCAAATTCAATACTCAGTGCATGCTTACATCCCATTCTACTATGTTTTGCACACTTCTGTCCATGTCATCCACATAAAACCCTCAGGATAGGGGATATTCCGTCCCCTTTAAAGGAGAGAAAAAAATCAGAAGCAATGAGAGATTAACTGAGTTAACCAGAGTCATAAAAAAGATCCAGGAGGTCAATATGACCTCTCAAATATCAAGTCCTAAGTAAGTACCCAAGGAGTGAGTAGTTAGATTAAATTGATCAGCTGGCACACCCAAAGCATCTAGAAAAGTCTGAGTATAACATGGTCAACAAATACTAGCTTTCCTTCTTGAGTTGTCTTTTGCCATCACATTTGGGAGAAGAGAAAGTATATAATGAGTGTGCTTCTGTCCTGAGGTCTTTCGTGTCTTTGAGAAAGCATGAATAACTAGGACGGGTCAAGAATTGCACAGAAGTACCAGAGGGAATCAAAAAGAACAATTACTGGCTTCTAGGCCAGGCATGTACAGGTTGTTCCCGGCAGCACTTGTTTACATGTGCCCATGCAATTACTGAATTGCTGAAGACAAATTTTCACAGTCAATATATTTGTCTCAGTCTTGCTGAGGTGTTTTCAGAAAAAAAATTCAAATAAACCAGTGGCTTCAAAAAAGAGAAGGAAATAAATAGTCAAAACAGGGGATCTCCTGGGCTAAGTTCAAAGCAGAAAGGACAGCTCTGAAGGTGACTTTAGTTTGTTCTTTATTTGAGGAGGTCAGTGGGAGGGTGGTGATGCCAGAGTGGAATTCCAAAGGAGTCATCCCAAGAGATTTTCGTCAAGGCATGGGGCCATCATGGGGGCTTCTATGAAGGATATTTCATGGCACAGCTCTAATCTTGCCCCCCTCAGATTTCCCTGTGTTCCTAAAGCTCAAAGACCAAAGGAAAGGGTAGCTATTTGAGTCACTCAAGAAATCCAAAACTCCCACTTTTCTGTTGTATAAATACAAGAGCAAGGGTCCTGGTGACATCATGTGCTACATTGGGGGCTGCTAGCTACAAGGTCAGCAATTCTAAGTCATCGGCTGTTGCAATGTAGAAAGAGGAAACTGTTCTGTAAAGATTTAATCTTGGAAACTCAAAGGAGTAGTCCTACTCTGTCCTCTAGGGTTACCATGGATCATAATAGTTCCATGGCAAGGTTTTTTTAAAAAAAAAATCAAGACATGCAGAGACATGCAGACTCTTTCCAGAAAAGAGTTAAACCAAGAACCAAACTGTCATCAGGGAGATACAACTCACAGCGACCTGTGGGACATGGTAGAACTCCCCTATGAGTTTCCAAATCTGAACTCTGTATGGTAATAGAAAGTCTTGTCTTTCTCCCCAGGTGGTCTTGAACTGCTCTTTGCATAATTGGCAGTCTAAAGTACAACCCTAATCTCACCAGAGACAGTATCACATATTGGTCTTCTTGTTTTAGAATAGTTTCTATGCTTTTTCAGCAATATTTGACATATTGTCATATATTGAAAATTAAATTGGTAGTAGCCACTTGAGGCCATTTTGCTCCCTCAGTGCAATTACTAATGTCTAAAGATGCTTCTTCAAGTCTAACTTGGGGTGGGTGTGCTCCTGGCATCTACTGGGTAGAGTCAAGGATGCAACAAAGCATCCCACAATGCACAAGTTACCACCACAACAGAATTATCCTTTCCAGATACCTGCAGTACCAAAGTTGGCAAATCAAAGTCTTGATGCCAAGAGATATCTTAATCCTAGGAGGAGAAAGAGAGAGATGTCTGGGAGCTGGAAGAGCCAGACAGGACTTGGTTGATAAGAAATGAGTGACATACCAAAGAGGAATCAAAACCTCCACCATCATTTGGTTGTGTTTGTATGCCCTGGTGAACAGCTATACTTAACACATACATAAACACATAAGAATAAAAATCAACTGATTAATGTTAGAAAAGTTTGACAAGTGTTCATACTTATGGAAACAGGAATCAAGATCAGAAACTCCCAGCATGAGACTGAATGGGTGATGCATCTTTAAGTCCAATTAATAATTTAAAAAACTCTTATTTTTTTCTTCTTTTCATTCACAGACATGATGAGAGACTTAGCTGTGTATGTCACTGTCCTGATAAGATACTTCTTTTCTCCTTTCAAAAACCATAAATCACTTGTCGAGGACTTTAGCTAGATCCTGACATCAGACAGAGTCAGATGTGCTCAAGCATGTCAAATGAACAAGCAGGATCAATCGCAATGACCTCTCCTCTGCGATTTCTTTGTATGTGTGTACCTCAAGACCTTTCTGATAGAAAATGTGTCCTAAAGGAGCCAGGATTGACCAACCTGACCCAGATGCAAAGCCTTAACCCTTGAAAGATATGATTAAGTAGTAACATTCAAAGCACAAAATCCAACCCTATGGAATCATGCAGAGTTCATGAGGGATACTTTCTGAAACTTCTTCGTGAATGAATAAATGAATGAAAACAAGAGAGGTGGTTCACAACCATACAATCATCCTAGGTGCACATAATAATAGTGTTTTGGAAAATAGATTCTGAAAGTGATGCATATAAACCATGTTCTACAAAAAAGCCTTCAGATACAAAATGGTTTGTTCCAAGTCACATAAAAATAAGTGATGGGACTGGTATACAAATCCCACTTACCTGTCTCCCAAGCCCTAGATCTCTCCACAGTTCAATACTGTCTACTGAATATCAACTGGGTTTCAGGAATTTCCCATCAAGCTAAGGAATGCACCCATTTATTTAAAGGAAGAAAAATTGGTTACTCATGATGAAATTCCTGAGGCCTTAATGAAGAGATCATATCCAACATGTTCTGGTCAGGATATTTTAGTGACATGTGACAGAAACACAATTTAAACTTCATGAGTAAAAGAAGAAATATATCAGTGGTCTATGTGAAAATTACAAGCAGGTATTCAAGGCGTGCAATGAGCAATATAATCTGCTTCTTTTGTCATGGTTCATTTCTACTTTTCTCTGTACTGGCAATCTTTTAAGGTAGGAGTGGTACAAAGATGTCAGCCAACGCCCAGATTCCCATCCATCAACTTGCTGTAGTTGTTATTGTTAGATGCTGCAAATTGTTTACACACTATCCTGACCCTGAGTAAAACAAACAAAATAAAGAACTTCTGGGTCCTGAACCGTCCTCACAACTGTTGCTATGTTTGAGGGCCTTGTTGCAGCCATTCTTTCCAACCATCTTATTGAGAGTCTTCCTCTGGTTCACTGGCTGGCTATTTTTCCAAGCATCATGTCCTTCTCCAAGGACTAGTCTCAAAGTAAATGAAAAAAAAAATCTCTAAATTATCTCTTATAAGAGACGTTTTGACTACATTTCATCCAAGATGGCAGGCTACCATTCATTGGCTTAATACTCGCAATAGAAAGAAAAGCATGATTCTAACAGGGCATCTAGAAAGTCTTCAACTTTAGTCTCACATGCCTAAATTAGCTCAGGCACCCAACACTGAATGAATGCTGGTCGTTGAACAACTGTTTTGGTCAGATTTATGCTGTGCTCTAATTGGCCTAACCAACTAAATTCTCTATTTCTAGCATGAAAGCAGGATGGAGGAACCATTTATTTCTTCATGTATGATCTCCACAGTGTCACTTCAAAGCTTTTCTGGTCTTTGATCACTTGTATTCGTTTGCTGCATTCATAATGCATCAAATCCATTCCTGGGGTGGTCTCTTAATTCAGATGAAATGTAATCAAAGTTGCAATATCGCCTTGTGGGCTTGTTTTAATCTCTTTCATCTTCCACTTGAATTTGCCTTCTGAACAACTGATGATCTTTTCTGAAGTCTGCCACCACTCTTATTCTGAATCATGATACAAAGTTTCTTCCTCGTCTCTTTCCATAGATATAATCAGTTTGATTTCTCTGTATTCCATCTTTAGAGGTCCATATGCATAGCTACAATATACGGGGGGAACCCCCACCCCCCAAAAAAAAACCTCTGCTGGAGGAGCTTTCATAATATGCATTTTTTCCTGCTAGGTGAGCATTCAACAACTTCCTCTGAATTAGTGCACCCAGTGGCATCACTTGGGAAGGTTCTATTGATCACAGTAATTTTTTTTTCATAAAAGTAGTTTCACTCCAATCTTGTTTTTTGTGATGGCTGATTTCAGAGAATAGCATGCAGCTAATGAAATTTTGCTGCTCAGAACTGTTGTGATGTTGAACACAGCTTACAAGGACAACACTATGAGAAAAACTCAAGCACACAAGTGATTTTCTCATTTCAAAAAAAAAATCAAATATCCATTGATGGAAAACCTCATTCTGGATGTCTGTCAACTCCCTGAATGCTCACCTAGCAAGAAAAATTCATATTATGGAAATGTCAACAAAATTCATGCACTTGTGCTCAAAGATTAATGACAGACCATGGAAGAAATGGGGAAAGTTATCTGGACTATCTGGGAACCTGGTTCAGTGAGTTTTAATGGAAGATTTGGGAATGAGAAGGGCCACTGTGAAAGTTGTGCCTCAGGCTCTAACTGACTAGGAAAAAGGCATCAACTAGAAACATGCTGTGCTTTGAAGGAAACACTCCAAAGCAACCAATACTTTTTTCCCAAGGTCATTATTGGTGTTGAGACATGGTGCTATGCTTCATATTTTTTTAAAAAAATAGTTTTATTGGGGGCTCATATAACATTCTGTATATCAATTGAATCAAGCATATTTTTTGTTCTTCAAGCTATTCATAATTTTCTAATGGCATATTAAATCTTCTGGAAACAGTTCTATACATAAATGCAGGTTTGTAATATACACATTTTATTGTAGTAGACTATTCAAGAGCAAATACTTCTGTATTTTTTAAAATCCTTTCATTGTTGGCTCTTACAACTCTTGCTAAAATCCATATATCAATTGTATCTGACATAGTCATACACACATTCCATCATTCTTTTCTAGACATTTACTTTGCATTGAGCCCTTGGGATCAGCTCCTCTTTTATATCCCTCCCTCCCTCCACCTCCAACCCTTGTGGCCCCTTGATAGATTGTAGATTGCTAATTATTTTCAAATCTCACACTAACTGCTGTTTCCCTTCCCCTCTGGTTTCTGATGTTATTCCTCCTGGATGGAGGGGGTGTGATCATATGAAATTCCTTGAGATCGGTAACCTCCCTTCCTTACCTTTCCCCCCACTTCCCCTTACCCTTTTGGTATCTCTATTCTCATTCCTGTTCCTGGGTTCCATGCATTGTGAGTTCTATCTCTTTCCTGGACCTATGTACATACTTCTATCTAGTCTAGATTGGAAAGTGGCACTGGAGTCACGATAGAGGGAAGGGGTGTGTGTGAGAAAGCCTCAAGGAATCAGACGTCTACTGTGTGACCCACTCGAGTTCTGCTGAATTCTGATTGACACATATCTTTCCTGCAACACCTTTGTGTGGGTATATTCCATGGTCCATAGATGGGTTCTGGATCTCCACTTCAAGCCCCCTTCATTCTTACCAATGCATTTTTGTTTGTCTGTTTACTCTTTGTTGTGAATCTTCTGATGCCCATCACCTAGTCTCCTCACTATCTTATCAGCTGGTGTGCTTCTTCCATGTGGGCTTGTTGCTGTGCTGTTGGATGGCCACTTGTTTGACATCAATCCTTTAAAAACTCCAGGAACTATATTTTTTAATAGCCAGGCACCATCCTCTGCCTTCACCACATCTGCTCATGTACCTATTTTGTCTTCAGTGATCAAGTAGGGAGTGGACGTGGGATAGGGTAGATGAACACCACAGAATGCCAATTTGTTAGAACCGAGTGTTCTTATATTGAGGGAAGGTATGAGCCAAGGCCCAAGGCCCAACTACAGCCTCAGTGAATTGCCTTATAAACCTATGGACCTAGGCCAAAACCACTATTGTTATCGATTAATGTATTTTCATAAGTGCACACCTCTGCTAACCTCTCTATCTATGTCTTTGCTCCCTCGATCTTGCCTCCTCCTGCCCCGCTATCCACACAGTGCTATTCTTGTGACCTCAAGGCAACCATCAATCAAACCAGTGGAAGACATTATCATCACCTTGCCCCCCCAAAATCTCTTCAAATGAAACTAAAGACCAAAACAATGTCCATTTATCAAACTTCCTATTTGGAGGGTCTAAAAAGATTGTGCTAAGAATGTGTAGCACTATTTAGAGGTTCTAAAGATATTGTGCTAAAAGTTCTGATTTGTGTAAGATGGGGGGCTGGTTTTGCCACGACAGTGCACCTGCTCAGGCAGCCATCTAAGTGCACCAGTTTGGGGCATAAAAGCAGTATGACCTCACTTTGTGCAATTTTTTTTGTTTTTTTTTTTTGAACAAAGAGGGATATGAAAGGACAGTAATTTGACAGTGGAGAAAGGTAAAGAGAAAAATGAGGGAGGTGCTGTCAGATATCTAAACAGACAAGTTTGAAAAAAAAAAACTTCCAAGAATAGAACTGTATATCTGACAAATGTATTAAGTGTAGTGGAGAGTATTTTGAAGATAATAAGGTTGTTTTGTAATAAGGTTGCTTTGAAAAAATTTTGGGCTTTTTGGTACCCCCATGTAAGTTGTTAAAAATAAGATGTTTACAATGAAAAGATCATTGGTTTTGAAATTTTTTACTCTGTGATCACTGGTATCATTTCTATCACAAAGGGTATATTTTTCAACTTCTGACCCTTTTTCTTTGTTTCCAACTTTTATACTCCATTCATGAGTAATATCAATGAACCTGATTGTATTTTGGATCAATTTGAGACAGTAGAAGTTGGTAAACATCTTCATTAGCCTCCAACCCTAATCCCTTCACATTACCTATAAATTCACTCCAAGCAGCCTGTTTCTGGACTGAGATAGAAAGCATAATCTAATCAGAAAATTCCTAAAATATTTAATCTAGTCCTTCAAACAAAGACATTTATAAGTGCTGTGCTGTCTTTCATTGCAATTTTGCCACACTACATTGTGATTTGTTTGTCTACAACATAATGGTGTCAACAGCAGTGACATAAATGGAGAGCTGAAACATCATGAACTTTGAAGTTCAGAAAATCTTAATTTGAACCCCAGATATTTATTTACTGGCACAGGCAACTTGTCCTGTCCATTCATTCATTAATACACAAAGTTGTTGCTGGCAAAGTAAGTTCACCTCAAAGTGATCCTTGAATTGCCCCATAGGCAGTCCCAGGGTGTAATCTTTATCATCCTCCTATAGAAAAACTGGGGGGGGGGCATTGAGCTGCTAACCTTTCAGGGAGCAGCATAAGCTGCTCCCATAAGCACACTGCTACCAAGGTTTCTTTGTACATACATACCAATGTATGCATACGTGGGTACATTTATCCCTCCACAGATGTTTGGTAAGAATTAGAGATAAAATTTACATTTGTCAATGGACAAGTAAAAAGAATGGAACAATCACTTTAAAGAGTAAACTGCCAGAGGGAGAGATGGTTATGTTGTTTTAAAGGCGGAATTAGATGTCCCCCAGCTTCAGAAGGAGAGATGAAAAGAAGTCCCAGGCAGATTAAGAAGAGACCTGCCCCAGCTCTATCCTGCGGAGTTGCTATCAGCCGGAATCGACCATGGCAAAGGGTTTGGGACTTGGGGTTTTGCCCCTATATCAGCCATTCGATCACTACAAGGGGAGGAGTCTGTCTGAGCGCAGTACACAAGAGAAGGGAGCAAAGTGGGCGAGTGATGTTGAAGAGTCTGTCACTGATCACTGCTCCCTTGTTGGCTTCTCTTTTCATACTTTGACGTATGTGTGTATTTGCCCAAAATATTTTTGCCTGTCATTTGTGCTTTGGAGTGCTTCCATGAGCAAAAAAAAAAAAATAGCCATTAAGTTAATTTCAACAAATACCAACCCTAAATGACAGTATTAAACTGCTCCAAGGGTCTCTGAGGCTATCGATATTTACATAAACTGACTTCTATATCTTTCTTTCTTGGAGCAGCTAGTGGGTTCAAACTGTTGACCTTTTGTTGAGCATGCTGGTGCTCACCCAGTACAACACCAGGGCTCATTATTTACATGCAATAAGTATCCTTAAATATGAAAAAAAAATAGCTAGTGTGCGAGCAAGAACTACTGAGACAGATGGGCCTGCAGCAAACACATTTGGCCTGTGGCAACACATACTTTCATCTTTAAGAAACTGCTATATAACTTCTGAGATATATTCCATTGGACTACAGTCCATCCAGATAAAATGAGAGGAATTAGCAGTGCTGAATGATGGAAAGGCTGTTCATCTCTTCAGCATATGACACTTACCCTCAGAAATTTAATTCCCATTTGAGGAAAGTGATCACAGTTCTATCACCATGCTTATCATGTGACTTGCCCTAGTTATCTCATATTGACAGGAGGACTCCCTTGCTCCCAGGTATGTTAGATGTTATCAACCCATATGCAAAGTGGGTTTGACATGCTCCATAAATAGTGTATGAGCAGGAGAGCAAATACAGTTTGCTTGCTCTCTGGATGAGATGTTACAGTTGACACTATACAATTAGTCTAATCCAAAATACCCAAACCCATTGCAGTCAAATTGATTTTATCCCAAAGTGACTTTATAGGACAGGGTGGAAATTCCCCCATAGGATTTCCCAGACTTTTAACTAATTACAGAAGCATACTGCTATGTTTTCTTCCTGTGAAGCAGCTAATGGGTTTGCACTCTTATTCTTTCAGTTAGCAGGCAAGTGCTTTGACCACTGTACCACCAGATCTTTGTACAAATAGCCTAATGATGTTATTTTCCTTATACACATGAATCAGGAGATGATAGAAAACTTTTAAGATTTTTGTCACTGAATGAAAGATAAATTCCTTTTAAGATTTCAAAATTTTCCATGTTGTATCTGTGGACTTGGCCATCCATTTGAAAGAGTAAAATGCATTATTTAATAAGATTTTTCGTCATTCAGATATTTATTTTGCCTAAATGCACATCATTTCAATCTTTCCCTGGCTAAGTTATAGATGAATAATGTGTTTTATGATGGAAAAAGTAGCATCATAAATTGAGACTTGAGCTATAAATGATTGAATGTCCAGTTTAAGGGGAAGGGACACCTATCTGGCCAGAAACTGTGGTAGAATGCATGCAATTTATAAGGTTGAAGATTTCATTTTCCCAAACCAATTTTCTACAAACTGTATACTCACTTCTTAAGACAAAATAACTTTCTTATAGAAGTTTCCACTAGTGTAGAAGATGTGACATCAGTATTATTAAAGAAAACATATTATCAAGACCATCAAAAAGCTACATAGTAACTACATAAATGAAGTATTGTGATGGTGCCAATGATTAAGGGCTCAGCTACTAACCAAATGTTGATGGCTAAATCCATCCAGAGATACATAGAAGAAAATCCTGATGAAGTACTTCCCAAAGATTATAGTAACTGAAAATCCTATGGAGAAGGCAAAATATACCAACATAATGGAAAGTTGATATTACTCCAGCTAAAATGCTAAAACCAGAAAAACCAAACTCACTTCCATAGAGTCAATTTCATCTCATAGGTCCATGGAGGACAGTGTAGGAATGCTCTTTAGGAAGTAGAAAGCCTTTTCTTTCTTCTACAGAACAACTGGTGGTTTCCTGCTGACCTTTCCAAGAGCAGCCCGATGGGTAACCACCATGCTGTCAAGACTCTGGCTAGACACTGTTATCTCAGGATCTCATGGAAGACATTAGAATTCAGATAGCTCTGCAGTTGTCAAGAACAACATAGGACAAAATTCAATGATGGTCAATGTTTTTCCCATGATTGACAACTGACTCCAATGGGAAAAGCATCTAGTCCAGGATGTCACAAGTCAGAATGTTTTTGACCAGTGCTTCCTATGATTTTCAAAGTATGACCCATGGACTAAATGGAGCAGCTCCTAGAATTTGTTAGAAATATAAATGCTTAGCCAAATACCCCAAAATCCTGAAACTTTCGGAGCAGTGTTGCAACACACTCTCCATGTTATTCAAACAAGAGTGCAAGTTTGAAGTCTACTATTTCTTAGTGAATCTTCTTCAGGGAGATATGACTATTAGATGATCAGATTTATCTGAATTGGTCGGTATATAAAGATAAACAGTCAACTGCTCACTGCCATCAAGTTGATTCTGAGTCATAATGACCCTATAGGACAAGGTAGAACTGCCACTGTGGGTTCCCAAGAGTATAACTCTTTATAGGAGTAGATACCCTTAACCTTTTGCCAGAGTGGCTAGTGTTTTTGAAGTACTGACCATATCCAAACTGTATGCTGAGCAAATAATCAGAAAATCTAGGTTATATGATGAAAAATGCAGCATCAGGATTAATGGAAGGGTTATTAACAACCTATGATATGCAGATGACACAATCCTGCATGGTGAAAGTGAAAAAGACTTGAAGCGTTTGTTGATGAAGACGAAGAATTGCAAGAATTGTCATATGGATTATAAATCACTGCAAATAAAACAAAAATCCTCACCACTGGACCAATAAGCAACACTTTGATAAACAGGAAAGCAAAGTTATCAAGGATTTTGTCTTGCTTCAATCCACAATCAGTCCTCATTGATCACCAAGTGATCAATCGACATATTACATTGGGTAATTCTGTTGTACAAGACCCATTTAAAGTGCTGAGAGAGAAGGATATAACTGAGGGCTATGATGTGCCTGACCCAAGTCATAGTATATTTAATTGCCTCATATGTATGTGAAAGTTAGACTTTGTGTAAGGAAGACCAAAGAAGAATCAATGCATTTGAACTGTGGTGCTAGAGAACAATATTGAAATTACCATGAACTGTTAAAATGAGAAACCAATCTTCTGGGAGGAAGTATAGCCAGAATGCTTCTTGGGAGCAAGGTTGGAGGGACTTTATCTTACATACTTTGTACATGTTGCTAGGAAAGACTACTCCTTGGAGAAGGACACCATGGTGGGTAGAGAGGCAGTGGAAAAAAGGTACAGCCTCAACAAGAGGCATGGCCACAATGGCTGCAGCAATGGGCTCTAACATAACGAACGATTGTGAGAATACCTCAGGATGGATGAGTCTTTAGTTCAGTTTTACAAATAGCGGCTATGAGTGAGAACCAACTGGATGGCACTTAGCAACAACAAGCAACTGCAGAGAAGATTAAAGTGCAAACAAAGTATTTTTGTGGAAGTAAATTAATAAATCCAAGAGAAAAAAGTTATACATTTTAAAAGTTAAGTATTCTCTAAGTTTACATGAGTCCTGGAGATGCTGTCAGGTAAGCATTGAACTATTAACTTTGAATTCAGCAGTTCAAATCCACCAGCATCTCCATGGAATAAACATGGATCTACCTGCTTTGAAACCTCATATAGGGTCACTTTGAGTCAAGTAGACTAGATGACTTGGTAACCGTGGCAGTTACATAATCTGTTCTGTGTAGGTGTGACCTCCTCCTGAGGATTCTGGGAACACCTGCCTTCCTCCCTGGAGGCAGGGCATACTCACTAACTGCTTGAAATTCCTGTTGACGAGTTACACGGAGCTACACTGATAGAGCTAGAGCTGCCACATGGAGACCCAGGCTAGCACTGAGAAGCTTCCACCACCACTGGATCCACAAGACTTTCTATCCAATGACTTGTGATCTTCCTGCATTCAGCATCATTGCATGTGTTGTGTAAGTTTGAAGATAAATTTATAGACTGGTATCAGACATGTGGGCTAATATTGGACATATGGACACAATCTAGACTGGGCTGAAGTACTTTCTCAATGTACGATTGTCCTTTTATATAAACTTCTTTCTTATGTACATGAGTGTCCTGGGTTTGTTTCTCTAGTCAACCCAAACAAACACAGTAATTGTAGCTTGCTATATGATTCAGCTCTGAATTGTGCACATAATTATAATATGACATATACAAAATTTTGATCTAAACAAAATTGCAATATCACTCTTCTGGGAGGTAGGGAGGCCATGACAGCAACTTTTGTGTCTGTGTGTAGTGAAAGCTGGGCAGAAGAAAAAGTGTGGAACCTCCACTTATCATGGTTTAAAGTCATTAGATAGTATCTAAAACGTACAAATATAAACCAGTGGCACCATATATATTTTTTAACTCAGTGGTTTAAAGGTTATTATTAAAATAGTGAGCTATAGAAGTAAAAAACGATTGGCTTTAGGGGAGGAGAATGGGTAAAAAAATTAATAGGAAATCTTATTACAGAAAAAAGTGGTTCTATATTCATACATTTTTAACTTAGATGAAAAGAGAAAGCCAAAAGAAGAAAACATCCCCTTTTCTCCTCGAAGGCATTCTCCTAGCTCTTTGATGATCATGACTTCTTTTCAGTTCCTGCAGTCAAAGAACTCCCTTGAGGAGAAGAGGCGATATATTGGGCTGCTAATTGGGGGCTGCAGCTTCCCCAACCACCTGCAGATCTGAAGGAGAATGACAGAGCTTTCCACTCCCATAAAGAGTGATGGTCTCAGAAACTCAGGGGGCAGTTTTACCCTGTCCTATAGGGTCCCTGTGAGTCAGCAGGGCCTCCACAACAGTGAGTTGAGTTGAAATGAGTCCCAAGGTTGGCAAATAACAAACAAACCTTCTTGATTTTATAAATAAAGTTTTATTGGAAATTTGCCATGCCCTTTTGTCTAAATATCATCTATGTGTACTTTCATTCAACCTCAGAGTTGAATAGTAGTGACAGAACCAGTAAAGCCTAAAATATTTACCCTCTGATCCTTGATAGAGGAGATGTAATGAAGTCTGCTCTAGGCATTTAGCACTTTAGTCAATATTTTGTATTTTTATGATTTGCCTCTCCTATCAGTGCCCACTCATTTTTATAACAGTTATGCTAGTAAGATAGTATCACATATCTTATAAAGAAACAAAGGCTCAAAGAAAACTTATAACAAACAGACTAGGTCAAAGAGCAAAGATGTGGTAGACTAATAAGTGGAATTCAAGCTGTAGTCTGTTTGAAATCAGAATTTTCACCCATTGCATTAGTATTGTGACAGGTATCTAATCAACTCTCCACAATGCTGGTTTATTTTGCCTCCCTTAGATATCAGCACTATTTGGGATGAGAATGTCTTCATCATCTTCATGCCTCCCACACTAGGAGCATCGGAAGAGCTCTGAACAAAATTACTGATTGATGATAATAAAGATGAAGACAAAAGGACCACTCATAATTATCAGAACAAATTTCGTGTATTCAAAGCAACTGTAATGATGCTGGATTTTTTTTAAGAACTGAAAATATTCCCTCAGCTGTTTTTTTAGTTGAAGCTGTCTGAATCAATAAAGCATCATTGTCTGGACGAAGTCACACACTAAGGTCTCAGTGGTGCTCATTCCTCTTGTGGTAAAGCACAGGTTTCCTGTTTTGCATTTGTCTGAACCTAGACTGGAAGCTCTCATCGGCAGAGGGGTTTTGTTTATATGTCCAGGAAATTCTTCTGAACACCTGTGTTATTCCATGACTAATTGCTAAACAATAAATAAGTAATAGTGCATTGCTGGTGTGGAGTGTACTTCCTGCCCCTAAATGTATTATGAAAACACTGATTATAAACTGTAACCAGCTGAGGCTTTCAAAAGCCAAATCTTAGTGAGAATTACTCAAGGAGAAATGTCATTATGTCATTGTTGTTTTGGCTGGAAAATTTTTAATGACTGATATATAACTAGTTATGTGCACTGTCAACACTGACTAGAGCGATAGAAATGCTTCCCTTTTTTTCAAGTGAATGAATGATTGAAAAGAAAAATTTCAGGCTCAGAATGAAGCATTAAAGACATCTAGCCTCTTCATCTATCCCATTACAACATTGCTAAGTTGTTACTCAACTGTTTCTTGAATGATTTACAGGAGGAAAAATATCCCACTTACCAAGGTGATACATTTTTATTTCATTTCATTTATTCCTTCAAGCATGTAAAAGTTTCTCTTACCAAAGAAGTGTGTCCATGTAGAGTTTAAAACACTCTATGTACTTTATTTTTAGAAGATCAAAATTTCAGCCCTTATACCTTATCTTGATGAATCTTATTTTGATTTCTTAAAAGTCCAGAAACCTAATCTATCTTCTACATGCAGTCCTTCAGAGATTTGAAGAGGATGGTATTTTCCTTGGTGATTCTGTGTTTTCTAATATTCATTTCAGTTTTCTAAAACTATTGGTCCTATCTCTTTTGGGGGGGTATCACTGCCCTCTGGTGGTCGTGGGAGCTACCCAGCCTTGCTCCTGGGGAGCTGCTGCTGGATTTGAACCGCCAAGCCAATAGACCGCAGTCCCGCATTCAACCCCTCCACCACTGGGGCTCAGCCCCAACTATTGGTTCTATGAAATAGTTTTATGTCTTCTACTGTTCCACTCCAGCTTGCTTCTAGCCTACTCAAAATAATATCACTGAAAATATTGCTCCTTGTGTTGTCTTATCTCTAGTCATAGTCACTTTGTCAGTTTGTGGTGGCTTGTCTGTGAACTGGAAACTATGTCACCTGTATTATTTTTGTTTTGTTTTTGGGGGCATCACTGCCCTCTGGTGCTGGGAGGAGGAGGCCTAGTGTTCGTGCCTGTAAAGTCCACCAGTATTTTATTTTACTTACTTTTACTTTTTAAATTTATTATTAATTGAGGTTATAAAGATACATATGTATTATATACATATCATTCTATTGTTCAGTCACATCAAGCAGAATTATACAATTGCTGCCACAGTTTCCAAGCATTCTTTTTCTTCCTGGACTCCTTGACATCGTCTTCCTTTTATCCTCCCCCCACCACCACTGTAACCGACCCTTGCCCATAAAACTCTTATTCTACTTGCTGTCCCTGCAGGTACATCTCTCATCCTGAGTCTCATGAATTGAAACACATATATAATACTACTTCACAAGGGTGACCCACAATAACATAATGCCTCTGAGATACACTCTAATATAAACAAACAAAAACAAAACAAAAATACAGAAAATGTTGAAAAGCAGATCAGGTCAAGTACACATAAGAGAGGCGGCGATCAACTGACGAAGCTCTAGCAGTTCAAGTAATACGTATGCCTTTGATCTCCTATATGCATCTCTCTAATACATTTTTTTAGTAACCACTCTCCTCCCATCCCTCAATTGTGGATCAAGGGAGTTGACTGGAGGCGTTTATCCTCTTTTAAATACCAGCAGGTCACACATGTTGAAAAGGATTCAGAGAAGCTTTTGGAATAAGAATACACTATGAAGAAGGAAGAGACAATCCACTTCTGAGGGATTGGCCATGGAAAACCGCATGCGTAGCGATGGAACATTGTCTAGATTAGAGCCCCTTGGGTTGGAAAGACCTCAAAATACACAAGGGAAGAGTGGCCTCTTCAAGACTGAGTTGTGATTAGTAACATGAATAGGGAAAAGCTTTCAAGGTCATTGGCTGGCGGGATACAACTCAGAATGAGAAGAATTGGCTGCACACATCCATTAAGAATCAGAGCTTGGAACATATGCAATATACATCTAGGAAAATTGGAAATTGCCAAAAATTAAATGGAACTCCTAATGATTGATATCCTAGGCGTTGGTAAGCTGAAATAGGCTTGTATTGGCCACTTGAAACAGGATAATCCTATGGTTTATGGGATAGCTAAGTTTCTGTGTCAACTTGACTGGGCCAAGGGTCTCTGTGGTTTGGCAGCTAAGATATAGTAATCCCCCCATTATGAGATCTCCTCTAGGATGTTGGATTGCTCCCAATATAAGTGTGGAAACGTTTGCCTGTAATTTTCCGTGTCTGGATCATTCATAAGGTTGATAGGCTCATTGTTCTTTGGATTTGAGTTGATACTCTGCTGTGGTTCCTGCTACTCCAGGGAGTGACCAGTGGCCTGCCATCTGAACTGCTGACCTTTGATTTATTCACCTTTACAGTTAAAAACCTGAATCACAGATACTGGAAGGAATACACAGTCAGTGTACAAAAAAGGACTGGTCAAAATTCAGCCATTCCAAAAAGTAGTAATTAAAAAAATTGGACAGAATCAAGGAAGGAATTCTAAGTTGCACTTAAGGCATTAGCACAAAACAAGACTCCAAGAGTTGATAGACTATCAATTGAAAATGGTTCAACAAACTGATGCAGCACTAGAAACATCCCTTACTCAATGCCAACAAGTTTAGAAAACAGCTACATATTTTTGCCCATTCCAAAGAAAGGTGATTAAACAGAATGTAGTGCATTCTGTGCTGCAGAAAAATGTGCTGCAAATCATTTGAAAATGTTTCCCGACACTATTTTGACAGGGGCTTGCCAGAAATCCATCCATGATTCACAAGTTTATATGAAACAAGAGGTATCATTGCTGTTGGAAAATGGATCTTCACTGAAAGGAGAGATTATCAGAAAAATGATTACCTCTGTTTTATTAATTTTACAAGTCAATGTGATGGTGTGAATCATAGAAAACTATAGATAACATTGCAAAGAACAAAAATCCCAGAACACTTAATTGTGCTAATGCAGAGCGTGTACATAGAACAAGAAGTTGTTCAAACAGGAGGAAGGGTTGATGCATGGTTTAAAAATTGGAAAAAGTATATGTGTTAGTCTGGGTCAACTAGAGAGACAAATCTAGGGAGACTCATATATGAATAGGAATAAACTTTATATCAAAGAGTAATTATATATTAAGAAAACATCCCAGCCCAGTCCAGTTCAAGTCTTTATATCTGATATTAGCCCATTTGTCTGATTCCAGTCTAAAAATTTCTGTACAGACTCATGTCACACATGCAATGATACCAAATGCAAGAAGATCACAGGCCATTGGGTATAAAATCTTGTGAATCCAGTGTAGGTGGAAGCAGCTCAGCACTGGCAGGGGTCTCCACGTGACTCTTCCAGCTCCAAAGCTCCAGCTCCATTAGTCTTGCTCCATGCGGCTTGTCAGCAGGAAGACGAAGCATAAAGACTGTGTGACCCACCCCAAAGAAGGAAGACAGGAGTTCCCAGAATCCTCAGGAGAAGACCATGCCCATAGAGAGGCCTCATTGACAGACTAGACTCTGCCCCTCACAAGTTGACAAGGGATCATATAAGTCCACAATGTGTGTATAAGAGCTGCATTCTCTCATAATATATATTCAATGTGTAAACAGAGTCAATAATAAGAGAATTTGATAATGTGAAGAAGTCCATCAAGAGTGGAGGAAGCCCCACCAACACATTTTGATAGATAATAACATTCCTTGCTAAAAATAAAATGGACTTGAAGCATTTACTGATGAAAACAGACTGCCTTCAGTGTGGACTACAACTCAACATATTTAGTCATGAATTCAGTTCTGACTCTTAGGGACGCTATAGGACGCTATAGGGTTGCCAGCACTGTAAACCTGAAGAACTGCAGAATGCCTCGTCTCTCTCACGAGGAGCTGGTGATTTTGAATTGATGACCTTGAGGTTAGCAGCCCAAATCATAACCCATAGAAGTCTTCACTCCTGGACCAACAGACAATGTCATAAAAAAAAAAAAAAAACAGAGAAAAGACAGGAGTTGTCCAGGATTTCATTTTAGTTGGATTCACAGTCAATACTCATGGGCACAGCAGCAAAGGAATCAAACACTGTTTGGCACTGGAAAAATCTGGTGGATGAGACTTCTTTTAAATGTTAGAGAGGGGGGTGAGGAAAAATATTAGAGCAAGGATTTCATTTTAAGAATTAAAGTGTGCATGGCTCAAACCATGGTATCTTCAATTGTCTCATATGCATGTGAAAGTTGAACAATGCGTAAAGAAAATCACCAACCAATTTATATATTTGAATTACTGTGTTGGTGACAAATTTTGAAAGCATCATGGACTGCTAGAAGAACGAACAAGTCTTTTTTGGAGAACGTCCAATCAGAATAGTCCTTAAAAGCAAAATGGGGAAATGTTTTGTATACTTTTCTTTTGTTATTAGGAGAAAACAATTTCTGGAAATTGACATGGTGCTTAACAAAGCAGAGCGTCAACAAAAAGGAGGTGCTCAGTAAGCTGGATTGACACAGTAGTTGCAACACAGAGCACAAACATAACAACAGTTGCGAGGATGGTCTACGGCAAGACAGTGTTTCATTTTGGTCAACCTAGGCTTGCTAAGGGTCAGAACCAATTCAAAATTACCTCACAATATGTGCTCTAGCCGGCTAGATGGAAAACCTAGTGTCTTTCTTCTCATATTTGTTACTACACACTATTGTTGTTGTTTAGGTACCATTGAGTTGGTTCCAGCCAACAGTGATACAATGCACAAAAGAACAAAACACTGCCCAGTCCTGCATCATCCTCACAACTGTCACCATTCCTGAACCCCTTGCTGCAGCAACTGTGTCGATCCGTTTCATCAAGGCCTTCCTCTTTTTGCTCTCCTTCCACTAGACCAGGCATAATGTCCTTTTCCAGGGACTGGTCTCCCCTGACAATTTATCCAAAGTAGTGAGAATGCTACTTGCCATCCACGTCTCTAAGAAGCACGCTGGCCCTGCTTCTTCCAAGACAGAGCCTGTGAGCTGCTTTGTCCTTTTCACAGTCCACAGCACTTCCAGCATTCTTTGCTAGCGCCCAAATTCAGATGTATCAATTCGTCTTCTCTCTTCCTTTTTCAACATCCAACTTTCGCATGAATATGAAGCAATGGAAAATACCATGGCTTGAATCAGTCACAAATGGGTCCTCGAAGTACCATCCTTGCTCTTCAGTAGTCGAAAGAGATCTTCTGCGAATTTATCAAATGAATCAAATCTTTTGATCGCTTGACTGCTGCTTCCCAGAGCATAGATTGGGATCCAGGCCAGGTGAAATCCTTGACAAGTTCAACCTTTACTCCATTTATTACTCCTTCTGGTCTAATTGGTGAATTGTAAACCATGCCGAAGGTTTCAAAATCTTGATTTTCATCAGCAAGTGAAATTCAGGATTACCAAAGGAAAACTTGCACCCTAAGAGTCACAATCTTTAGGATAAGTTAACAAAGGGATTTTAACACATAGAATCTTTATGGAAAATAGATAACAATTACATCCAAAATCCTTAAACATTATTCAAATGTTCTGTTTCTAAACCAGATGCCACCCATATTTTACTAATGGGATTGGCTTAATGGGTCTAGTTTCATGTTTACACACATTAGCTTCTTATTTTATTATCTTCATTATTATTTAATTTACAAGGTTAATGAAATTCAAGCTTATCAAAATAAAAGACATAATTTCTACTCCCTAAGAGGTCAGAGTCTAGTAGAATAAGTTAATAAAGGAATATAATTTAAGATATTAGGTGCAATGGTTTGTCTGAAGAAAAAGTGCATCAATAACATATAGAAGTTATATATAAACTGTTATTGCTAGAAATCAATAAGGATACAAAGGCATGAGTAAGAAAACACTTCAGAAGAAGTGATACATGGTTTGTGTCTTTAATGCAAGAACAAATACTGCCAAGAACAAATAAAGGATACTCTAAATATTGCAGTGAAGGCATTAGCAAAAAAAAATCCAATTCTCCAGGATTTGACAGAACACCAATGGAAGCTGGTGAAACAGTGGAACCACTCTTCCATATATGCAAAGAATTTAAGCATACAACACCTGGCCAATGGAGTGAAGAGATTTGTAGCTTTACTTATTCCAAAGAGTGGTGGCCCAATGGAGTGCAGAAATTGTCAAACAATATAACTCATATAGAACGTAATTGATTTTTTCTGAAGATAATTCAACAAAGGCTTCAGTAGTTTAATCAATAGGAAGCTTCCAGAAATTCAAGCTAGATTCAGTAGCAGATGTGGCATCAGATATCACTGACTACATCAGATAGAACTGGACTGAAAGTAGAAAATGCCAGGAAGATATCTACTTGACTTTATTGATTATGCAAAGACATTTGACTGTGTGGTTCATAACAAATGACAGGTAATATTGAGCAAAATGGAAATCCCAGACCCCTTTATTGTGCTCACATGGAACCCATAGACTCTGCTCATGGACCACGAGGCAGCTGTGTGAACAGAACAAGGGAATACTGCGTCGTTTAAAATCAGAAAAGGTGTGCACCAGGATAATATCTAGTCTGCATACTTATTCCATCTGTGCAGCTTATAAATAATTCTAAAAGATGGATTATTAGATGAAATATGTAACCTCAGGATTAGAAGGATGCTTGCTGAAATAACACTTTATTTGCTGAAAAGTAAGAGGACTTACAGTACTCTGATGAAAATCAAAGGCTTCAGCCTTCCATGTGGATTACAACTTGATGCAAAGAAAGTAAAATTCTTCACCATTGGACCAATATACACGTCTTGAAAACTGGAGAAGAGGTGGAAATCATGAAGGGTTTCTCTGAGTTAGAACCAGCTCAATGGCACCTACATACCATCACAAACATTGGCATCTAATATCGACACTCCAGTTACTCCATAGCAAGCAACGACCAACAAAAAAAGCTGCATGTGGCAATTGTTTGCCTGTGCTATAGGTATAAAATATATATCAGGTTTGAAGCTATAGAAAGAAAAGAATGTAAGGTACTTCATTAATTTTGTATTGACTATATTTTATATACTCATATTTCTTATGGATTTAAATGAAAAGAAATACATTAAAACAATCCAATGTCTTTAAAAAGTAAGTGTAACTACTAACAAAGAGGCATCGATCTTTCTACTGCCTAATACTGCTTTAAAAAGTTAGAACAGAACATACATAGGCAGGTAGATGGCAAGAATAAATAACAAGAAATTTGGAGAAGACGGACTTTGCTAATTCTAATTCTTTGTTCATCCATTCATTTTATTCATCAACCAACCCAGATAAGAATCTGCCTTTCATATTGCTGAAAGTACTTCTAAGTATACTGTTATTCAATCCTACTTTTCGACCTTGTTCACTATATCCACTCTCCAAACAGAAATCACATCTAAATCCTATTGGCCTTTCTAGCAGATGCTGAAGAGAGGCACATGTTTCTAATGGGATTGTGTCCCAGGTATTTACAGTGGTCATTATCTTAGTAGAACATTCTTAAATTCTCTTCCTTTTTTCACCCTTTAATTCTTCTCTTTCTACCACTGCCTTCCAAGAATTGCTCCCCAGAAGAAACAGAGTTTTTCTCAAGATCTGATTTCATGGGAACCTATGCTAAGATTTCACCTACTTTGGACATGTGATCAGGAGATTGTCCTAGGAAAGGACATTTTGCTTACAAAGCAGAAGGTCAGTTAAGAGGAGGAAGATTGTCAAGGGGACAGATGAATACACCAACTGAAACAATAGGGTCAAACATAACAACTAGGAGGGTGGTACCGGACCAGGCAGTTTTTGTCTATCGTACACAGGGACATCATAATTCTGAACTGAAGCGAAGGTTTAACCACATCCTAACAAGCTGAAGTCACTATTACTACTAATGGTCCTGAAAAACAAATCCTCAGGATGGGATTCAAAAATGGTTTCTCTCCTTGGTCACACCCTATTACTGATGGCAACTCCAGATCTGCTGTAGCATCAACTTGATAAGTGGTGAATTGATTTGAGGTAGATCATTAAGAGAAAACATTGGCTTATGCAAACACGGTATGGAAGCAATAACAACTGTAAAAAATTTGGTGTCGCCTAGGTTCTAGTGTTGCCTGTTTCCAACTATAAACTGAAAGGTTGCTGAAAAATCAGACTTCTCTGACTTATATGAAAGCCATGCCCAGGATTTAACCTTAAGGAAAGTGGGGCCACAAAAGTGACATTGAAAGATCGCATATACTAAAACCAAGGCTTAGAGAGAAAACCAATGGGAAATTACAGAAACTCCAGAATCAACTCAACAGCTGTGGGTTCTTAGGTTCCTGGCCTTGAAAGCTCCTACAGAATGTTACTACAGCAGGGAAAAAGATAAGAAACTATATTGTGGTTCCACGTGTGATAATCTCTCAGATGCACTACAGCATTATGATAAATTAAGTGAAAAGCAAACATTTTTAATTCAACTTAAAAATTTTAGTGGCTGAACCCTGGTGGTCTAGTGGTTGTGTACGGGACTGTGCCCCACAGGGCTGACAGTTCAAATCCAGCAGCAACTCTCCAGGAGCAAGGCATGGCTTCCTACTCCCACCAGGGCAGTGATGCCACAAGAAAACAAAACAAAACAAAATTTTAATTAAAAATTTGAAACTAAAAAATAAATTGAAATTAAATTAAATAAGAAGATATTCAGAATGCAAACCATCCACTTGACTGGTACATAACAAAATTTGGAGTCAGACACAATAGCTATAGTTACTCAGTTTCACCCAGATTATGTCAGGAACAGGGATTCCTTAGATAGAAATTATGATCATGTGCTGTTGAGAGGCATACACAGAAGTATAACTTTGAGGCATTTCTCTTCTACTCAGTCTTATGATTTGTGTTAGTCTGAGTAGACTAGAGAAACAAACTCACAGAAACTCATAGGTGCATAAGAGTGAGTTTTATATTCAGGGTAAGTGTACATTAAGACATCATTCCAACCCAGGGCTGCCCATTCCCATGAGTGCAACATTATCCCATATGTCTGACATTGATCTACAAAGTCCTCCTCAATCTCACAAAACCCAAGCAATGATGCCGACTGCTCCAGGCAAGATGAATCAGTGAGTGTGTAAGCTTCTCAGCACTGCCGGGGGTATGGCTGCTCCAGCACCAGAGTTAGCATCAGGGTAGGTCCAAGTGACCAGATTTTAACATTGGTAAAATGGGACACCATTGACAAGGACACAGGTGTAGAAGGGGTATATTCCCTTCCCATTCTCCCACTGTTCTCTCTAACTTGTCCTCCATTCTTTACAAAAATCAGGACTTTTTAAAAATGCCCCGGGATGCGGGGAAAATTGTTTAAAATTGGGACTATGCCACCAAAAGCGGGACATCTGGTCACCATGCTTTCTCTCCTCAGGGATGTCTCACGGGAAGTGAGCCTTGCAAGCTGACGCAGGGCAGTAGCTAAAATACTGTACCTTGTTCCAATCATCAGAGAGTAAGAGATCTGAGAACTAGAAAGGCGAGGTGAGTCCACCCTTCAATTAATCCCACAGGTGTTTATTGCCCAGGTTGGCACAATAAACTTTAACTATCTCATGGCTTAAAAAAATTAAACAAGTTAGGCTGGATTCTGTGCTGTGCAAAAGACCTTGGACTGACATAAAATCTTCTAGGCAGCCATTATACAAATCATTTAGAAAAAAAAATCATTTAGATAATAATTTTCTAAACCATGCCCCAAAGGCCAATGATTTGGGTGCTACTCAAAGTTGAATAAGTCGCTTAAACATTTTTGTCACCTGCTCTATCTTCCAGGAATTGGAAATTTCAATACTTATTATTCTACTCATGGTAACCACTACTTGTCTGATAGATTCATATCCTACAGGGTTTTTCTAGCTGTTGTAATGCTGGATGGTATGTCACCTGTATTTCAGGTATCATCGGTGTCAGCCATGGTACACCCAAGGTAAACAGAGCTCATCTCAGCAGAGCTCGCAAAATATGAAGAAGGAATATGATATTCAATTCTGATGGATTCGACATTAAAACATGATGGACCATGGAGAAATATTGTCAAATGTAATACTGAACAATTATCCCCTTGGATTTGAGCATACTCAAGGTAAGAGTGGGGAAAAGCTGCCTCTGAATGCTTTGAACAATGTGGTTTGAGTACAGCTTTCAGGGCCATTATTTGCTGATGGGACATCATTCAAAATAGAGGGGCAAAAAGATCTGAAAACATCCTTTACTAATCAGAATGTGAAATGTATGAAATATGAATCTAAGGAAATTAGAAGTCTTCAAAAATAATATGGAATGCATAAAATCAATGTCCTAGGCATTAGTGAACTGAATGAAATAAACGGTATTGCCCATTTTGAGTGAAATAATCATATATTTTACTATGTGGAGAATGACAAATTCAAAGGAAATTGTGTTGTATTCACTATGAAAAAGAGCATCTTAAGATCCATGCTAAACTATGATGCAGTTGGATATGTAGGTATATGCCTAAAAGGAAGTCCAGTTAATACAACTAGAATTCAAATTTATGTACCAATCAGTAAACCTAATGATTAAGAAATTGAAAAATTCTACCAACTTTTTCAGTATGAAACTGAGCATATATGTAATCAAGATGCATTTTAACTACTGGTAAATGAAATGTGAAACTTTGAGATCCAGAAGGAGTGGTAGGTAAAAATACGTTCTCGGTGATGGATGTGAAGCTGGACATCACAGGATAGAATTTTCAAGACCAATGAAAACTTTTGTTTTGAACACTGTTTTCCACATCATAAATGGCTGCACACATGAACCTACCTCACCAGATGGAATACACAGAAATCAAAATGACCAAATCTGTGAGAAGATACAATGAAGAAGCTGAATATTAGCAGTCAGAGCAAGGCCACCAGTTGACTGTAGGATAGACTATCATTTGCTCATAGGCAAGCTCAGGTTAGTGCGTGAGAATCTATGTTTACCTCACTTGAGTTTTGAGAAAAATCTCAAGAGCAGATTTGACAACACACTGAACACCTGTGACAAAGGAGCTGATGAGTTGTGGGATTGTATCAAGAACAGAAATGAAGAAAACATGAAGTCATTAAGAAGACAGAAGAAAAAATAAAAATAGATGTTAGAAGAAACACTGAAATTTGCTCTTGAGTATAGACTAGCTAAATAAAATGGAGGAAATGATGAAGTAAAAGCATCGAACAGAACGCTTGTGGCAGTCATCTGCTCATGTTAATTTTATAATTGAAATGTAGGGGTGGAGTCTGGCCTGTTAATCAGGAGAAAGCCATTGAGTAGCTAATGAGGCCTCTGTGTGGGCATGGCTTTCACCTGAGAGTCCTGGAAAATCTCGCGGTATTTCCCTTGTGAAGATGAGAAGCTATCTTCCCCAGTTGTTGGGAGTTAGTTTCAGAGACGATTAATCATGGAAAAGACGAGATGCAGCCTCCGAGAAGTTGGAGGAGCCCGTGGAGAGACCACACGGCTTAGCCCTGATGAAGACAGACCTCTGAAGCTGGAGTGGCATGCTGTTGATGGACCCTGAGCCCTGGAAGCGAGGAGCCATGGGGAGACCCCTGCCAACACCAGAATTCTGCACCCACTGACCTGTGACTTCCTGAGTCGGAAGCAGACTTTATAGACTGATTTCGGGCATATGGGTTATTATTGGACTTGTGACTTTGCACTGGACTGTATTGGGATGCCTTCTGAGGGTGACATTTCTTTTGTATATAAACCCTTTCCTTACACCTATATGCGTGTCTCTGAAATTTGTTCCTCTAATCTATCTGGACTAACACAATGTTTCAAAGGGCAGCTTAAGAAAATAAAAGCATGATATTAAAATCTGCAAAGACCTGGAATTAGAAAACCAGAAAGAAACAATAGGCTCAGTATGGTCAAAATAGTGAGTGATATATGAAATATCAAAAAACAATACGTGGCATACACAGAGTCACTGCACCCGAAAGAACAGGTCAACATTGAACTATTTCATGGGTACTGTATGATGAAGAATCAATGATGTTGATAGAGGAAATACAATCTGCACTGAAGGTATTAGTGAGACACATGGCTCCAGAATTTGGGTCACTTGAAAGGAGTTATGCAACTTCTTGCTTTTCTCCTCAACAAAATGGTACATGGGTGTATGTGTGTAAATTCTTAAATATCACAAATTGTTCTGAGGAATACATAAGCTAACTTACAAGAATAAGATTACTACATACATACTATTGTCAGGTTTATAATAAGTATACAAAACAATGATAACCAAACCAAACTCACTGCTATGGATTTGATTCTGATGCCCAGTGATCCTATGGGACAATACAGAACTGCCCAGGATGTTTCAGGTTGTTCTTCTTAATGGAAACAGACGGCTACATCTTTTCCCCAAGAAGGCAGGTGGTGACTCCAAGCTACACATCTTCAGGTAGCAGCTGAGGATGTCGACCCCTGGCCCAGCAAAGCTTTTTAACAAGGTGAAAAGAATTATTATTATCCTTTGTTCTGGAATGTTTGAAGTTTCTGCTATAATGACTGCATCTTTTATTTAATATGTTTAAAATGAAAGCCCAATCAGATCAAACATTCACCTTATTTTCTTAGTCTCTTATTTCTTATAGATGTCAAGGTCCAGTTTATTTAGAAAGAGTGATTCATGATTATTTAAAATAAAAAATAACTTTATATAATCTATGTAAGTGATATATTTATTTAACAACCTTTTGGGGCCCATTTAACTTAAAGTAACCAGATTTTAAGTGGGACACCATTGACTGGGGAGGGGGGTTCCTTGATTAAAAATTTGGTCTATTTGGATCAACAAAAATTTTCATAGAAAGCAAAAATAGTGTTGCAATATATTTGTTTTAATTTTAAAACGCTGCGGGACATTGTTAAATTGTTAAAAAGCGGGATGTCTGGTCACTTTAATTTAACTTCTATTCTAAGTGCTGGTAATATAACAGTTAAAAGAGAGAGGAAGAAACAAGAAAAAGCTAAATTCTTGCTTTCATGGAGTTTATGTTCTGGTCAGAAGAAACAACTAACCGACAACTGCACACATAGCGGGAGAAGACATGTTTCAAGAAAGGAAGGAAAATCATAATATAATGTTCTCAGAGAGCGGAATTAATGAGGAGGGGCACTCTTTTGGATAGGATCATGAAAGATGTTTTAAATGAGTGATATTTGATCAGAAAGAAGGGGCTAATCCCTAAAAACTACCTGGCTGTAACCCTCTTTGAGTCAAGAGAGCAGCAGTCTTCTAGGAATGGTGACGGGCGTGTTTGGCTTGTTGGAGGGCCAGGAATGAGCTCAGAGTAGATGGAGGAAAGATTCGAATGATGACATCTGCAAGAGAGGTCACTCTGAGAATGACTCTATCTTGAGAGAGTCGTTACGTCTATTATAAACTGTAGGGAAGACAATGCATTGCAATAGAGTAATAGCCCAATTGGGATGAAAATGCAAAAATTACTGTTTAAAATACTGCCTTTTCATCCACCATTTGACTTTCCAATTTCTGCATGATCTTGTGATTTCCTTGGCATTTAAAAAATGGGCAATTTGGTTTTGACAACCCAGTTGTAATTTTTTTGCATTTAACAAACTCTAATAAATTTCAACAATGGTGATCACATGGTGGCAAAAATAGAATGTGTTTACCTGAAGGAAGAATCAAATGAATATAAATATGTTAAGCATTTTCACTAGTTTTGAATATTCAGTTTCTAGTAACTTCCCATGAAAATACATTTTAAAATATTTTTTCATCTTACACTGTGATTGTGTTTTTAACCTCCTGAGCTTTTTTATGCAATGCAAGTGGAAGGCGAATTACCAGTGCTAGCTCCCAATCTCCCCAAACATATCTAACTGACATCTTGATGTCTGAATTTATATAACCCTGTTATTTGCCCTTACAAAGGAGAGTTGGTTTTGTATTTCTCACTGGATGCTTTTTAATAAAAGCAGTTTGAAACAAAGAGACGGTGAAAAATTAATTTAATCTGAATAGGCTGGAGGAAGCTCATTTTTAACAGTGCTGGAAAGTACATTGAAAGCATACCAGAGTTTTTACAAAACTAACGTGAACGTCCAATGGAAAAGAAACTCTTCTCCAGACTTTCATGTATACATATAATTCACTTGAGATGGGGGAGCGGGGGATGTCATGCAATCAAATGATATATGCCAAAGGTAGGAGGAGAAATTAAAAACATTAGCAGTGTCTTCTGGGAATGTAGTAAAAGTTGATTTATGTACTCTGAGGGCTGGAGAGAAGGGTGCTGGAGGGAAACACAGTAACGAAAGTGAAATACTATTTGTGTTAGTCCGAGTAGACTAGAGAAACAAATTCACAGACATGCATATGGACATAAGGGAAAAGTTTATATACAAGAGGAAGGATAAAACTCCCGACCCAGTCCAGTCCAACATCATAAGTCCAATATTAGCCCATAAGTCTGATACCAGTCTATAAAAATCTCCTTCCAACTTACGAAGCACGTGCAATGACACCAGGACAATCATAGGCCAATGGGGACAAGTCATGTGTATCCAGCTAGGGTAGAAGCATCCTGGAGCTGGTAGGGGTCTCTCCATGGCTCCATGTTTCCAGGAATCAGGATTGAACAGTGCTGTCAGTTTATCTTGTCAGTCAGTCTTTTGTCTTCCAGGAACTCGGTCAAGTCTCTCTTTTTCAATTGGGAAATACTGCGAGACTTACCAGATTCTCAGGAGAAAACTTTGCCCACAGGGAGGCCTCATTCGTTATCTCCAGAGTGACGGGCTAGACTCCACCCCTACACACCCAATCATGAAATTGACATCAAGTACATGATGCAAAGCTAAACACAGCATTATTCAAGACACTATGACCATAAACTGACAGTCCTTGAAGAAAAGGAAAAATAGCTTCATAGATAAAAATTTCAAAAGAGACCAAATATATATTAAGTAATTGGGTAAGAAAATGTAATTAAACTCAAGCCTGAGTTTGGAAGATCATTATTCTAATTTCTTGTTAATGAAGTGGAAGAATCATTTTGTTTTGGAGATTGTTTTCAGTGTGTGTGTGTGTGGGGGAGTCTTGAGTGAATTTGAGAGGAATAAGAAGGAGGGTCGTCTTCATATTTTAAAAAAATAAAAGTAAAAACCTAAGCAATAAAATAGACTGCAGCAACATCATATATCTCATCTAATAGGATCCAGAGGTAGGGTCTCTCAACAATAAACAAATGAACAAAAAATACTGCGCTAAAGTCAATTCTGATTCATAGCACCCCTACAGGATGGAAGAGAACTGCCCTCTGGGTTTCTGAGACTGTGACTGTTTCAGAGAGTAGAAAACCTCTCACAGAGCAGTCGGTGCTTTTGAACTGCTGAACTTATGGTAACATCCCAACGCTTAACCACTTTGCCACCAACAGAGCTCCCAGGGAGGATGTAGGTTGTATCAAAAACATATTTTCCAACGCTTTCTCAATGTTGTTCAGCTCCCAATTAACATCTCCAAGGGTAATTTATTGACAATAAGGCATGGGTGCACTTTGCAGTATTCTAGACACAGTGTAGCATCTCTGGGGACCATTAACTACTAGGGATAATTGAACAAGACTTGCAAATATAAAAATTCTTAAAAAGAGCACATTGATTTGTGCATCTGCTGATTTTCAAAATCTGCATAAAAAGTAAACCTTACAATCTCAGACTAGATCATTCAAAACATTTTTGGCACAACTATTCAAATCCTCTTAAAAACTCTTTTATAAAACTGAAGCTCTCAGCCAACTTGAACCACACCTCTGATTGATAAAAAGTGTGCCAAGCTTGTCTCAGATGGACAGCCCAAAAGGTAAATGCAATCAATAAGAAATAAAGACAAAAACCCAAACCAGTTGCTGCAAAGTCGATTCTAACTGAGAAAAACGTCATGTCTGGGAGAATAGAACTGAGTACCATATGCTTTGTAAACTGCGGTGATCTTTTAGAAACAGACCCCCTGGTGTTTTGTCCAAAGCACTTCTGGGTTCAAACTGTCAAGCTTTTGGTTAATAATTGAGTGATTAATCATTTATGTCATTGGGAATTCTAAATGTAATAGTGGCTAAGTTAACCAATAAAAATCAGATTAACTAGATGCTACATAGACACAGAAGATACTCCAAGAGGGTTATTCTAAAATTGTTAGGAAAAAAAACATACCAAGCAGAACATGAAAGGGGACCTGAGGGCAAGATAATGGATAAAAAGACTAAAACTAAGTCTTTTAATTTTAAGTGGTATAAAATTGGTTTAATCCCAACGAAATTCATGGAATCAACATACTCAATATTCTCAAAGATTCACGGATGCCAGGTCTTCCTTTTTTATCATAGGAGAGGCTAAGGCATGATATTACAAAGAGTTACAAAATTCTTGAAACTGGGCCAACAGCCCCCTAAAGAATCTAATTCTAATAATATGGAAGACCCCATCTTTGCCAACAATTCACCATCTCCTAGAAAATATGCTATTTCTTGTTGATATCTAGGGCTGGGTCAGTACTGAATCCAATGGGAAACCACATGGAGATATTGGCGTCACACTATAGCTGTTCACATCAAGACTCTACACTGAAGATATAAGACATCCGCTGTCCTGTTCCGCCATCACTTCCGTCTGCTTCCTCTCCAGCTGGGGACATGTTGTAATGTTATAAACAATTTGTTTCATGTTTACATGAGTTCCTTAAGCGCTTGCTGTTCAGACTTTACCAGTAGTCTTAGCTCCTATTGGTAGCATTAATTCCCAATTTAAAAGACAGAGCGGGGAGAGAAAGACAAAGATGTTCTAGCAACTATGTAATAGGGTCTTTCCAGATTTGCTCCTCATTCCTTTCCTATTAATGATATTTATTTAATATTTATTCTTTAATAGCCTATGAGATGAAGCACAAATGATATTTTAAAAGAACTTGAGCACAGCCATTCCTGGGTTACTGAGTCTAGGAAAAAGAGAAAGACTTTGTAGAACTTAATTTAGGAAACAACAGCTACTACTAATAAAATCCTACTGTTTTTGCTAACTTCATTTTTCATTTTCAAGATCTCTACAAGTGAAAGAAAGAGCTGTATTTAGAAACCATTTTAAAAAGAAAGTAGGGTAGCTCCCTAGATCCCACAAAAATAGAGACCATCAATACTTATAAATATCAGATGCACCATTTCTGGCAAACCACCTGACATTACTATTATCCAAATAAGTAACCTTCCAGTTAGGAATATAATAAACCCTCCTCCACCATGGTGATCATGAATTAAACTCAGAAACGAGGAGTCAGAAGAGGGAAGGAATAAACTCTACCTAGAGGAGCTGTGAAAGAAACCCTGGTGGCAGAGTAGGTTATACATTGGGCTGCTAACCTCAAGGTCATCAGTTCTAAACCACTTGATGCTCAGAGGAAGAAAGATGAGGCTGTTTACTCCCATAAAGATGTATAAACTCAGAAGCCCCAGGAGCAGTTCTCTGTCCTATCAGGGTGCTTTGAATAGACTCCATGGAAGTGAGTTTGGTTAATTTGGCTTGAGAGAACAAGTAAATAAGTACCTAGCTTGATGCTAGACACTGACAACCCTAGTCCCAAATCAGCTCGCATGCAGCAAATACATCTCCCTGGGTAATTTAATTGACAATAAGCCATAGGCGCATCTCGCAGCATTCTGGACACAGAGTAGTAGCTTGGGTGGCCTTTCTCTAGGAAGGTGTGGCTGCCAAGCCTTTGCTTGTGCCCTGTTCATTTGCAGTTTGATAGTCCATGTGACCTCAAGCTAAACACAAACTACTTATTATGCTAACAGAGGCCAACCCGAAAGTGTATGGGAAGAATCGGAGCCAAATATTCTCGGGTTTTAAAAAGCCTACATTAAAATAGAAAAAAGTCCTAAGGTTCTTGGATCATGTCCTTGGGAAATCCTTCCTACCACGTGGCATGCCATCATATTACACCATGGTCATTTGGGGAAGGCCAGATATAGCCACACACGGATGTCCCCTTCTCAGCGACAGTTTCAAATGAGGTTGCCCAGTGGGGGATGGAGGCATGGGGCGCTTATGGATATGAGTGCAGCAGAACTGCTTTATGAGTAATGAATTCATCTTTTACAGCCTTCTTCAAAATTTAGAAGGATATTTTCAGGTTGGTTTGTTTTCTGAAAGGCTTTCTCTAAATAAATTGTTCCTAGTCTATTACATCCCAACAGACCTTCCCATGTGAGAGCTTATTTGTTGAGATATAGATTTCCATCACTCTGTTAAACACAACCCCCCACACACTACCAGAAATAAGACAGGAAGAAGTAACAACAGCAACAAGCAAACAAACAAACAAAACCTTAGCAATAGCCTCAAAATATCATAAATCACCAGCAACCACTACCTGGTGTATTGACAGCTTAGATAATCAGTGGGCAGTTAATGCTGTAACAACTCGTGGGGGTTTATGGCACTAATAACTCTGCAAACTCCTAAGTTTTAAGGACTATTGCTGAGATAAACCACATTCTTTAGCACCGACTGACAGCAGTGTTTATATACATGCAGATGGACTTCCCTTCTTCTTCGATAAATTGGGCATGGGGAGAGTTGATCATTTATCCTTGCCCAGACAGAAAATGTGGAACAGTTGAAGAGGTTTATTACAAGATGATGTGATCTTCCAAACTTTACAAGTTTGTGGAGCATTTTTTTTTAATGTTTTCACCTTCCTCTCAAGAACAAATGTGTGCAGAACCGAGAGGCAAAATAGCTCAGTATGGTGCTGGAAAAGATAGTGCTAATCAAAGAGCACTGACTTGAACCAGGCCTTAGAAGGAGAGGGTAATAAGGACAAATACATTAATCTGTTAAGCTCCTGTGTCGGCTAAGGGAAGGGGAAAAAAGGCGCTCTTCAGTGGAGTGCCCTTAATAGGATATATTGGATGCTGAAGTTGGGAGGCAGGCAGTTCAGACGAAGACTCTCTTCTGAAACTATGCACACCGATGAGAACACAGGAAAGCACCATCAGAATGCAAGTTGCTGGGAGGTTCAAAGGAAGTGCATGTAGCAATGGACAATTTTAACTATCTGCCCTGAGAGATCTGGAATGCACTTAGAGGGGGACAAAAACATTGCCTAATTTCTAAGCCCTGGGGGATTATAACTATTGAGCTGCCAACCTAACGATGAGTGGATTGAACCCATCAGCCACTCTGGAGGGTAAGCTGAGACAGCTGGCTTCCATACCGATGTATAACCTCAGAAGCCCTGTGAGGAGAGTTCAACTCTGCTCTCTGTGGTCTTTATGAGTCTTAATGGACTGGCTTGAAAGGAGTTTGATTTGAGCCGTTTGAGAAATAGCAAAGTCAATCCTTCTTGCCTGCCTGGCTTCTGTTGGATTTTCTTCCCCAATGGTTTGAGCCACTAGGTTCCCATCTGTAGATGCACCATCACTCCAGCTTAATGACAACAGGCAAGGTATATGTTTTTGCCAGAAGTCAGGCATTTTATCGACTCCTTTCTCTGTTCTTCACTCCAACGCTGAAAGGTAAGGAGCTCCACTCCTGTCCCCTCTTTTTTCCGGCAGAAGTTGAGCTACTCAATTCAGTCACATAGCAAGTCTAGGATTAGTTGTTGTTAGCTGCAGTCAAGTTGGTTTGAAATTATGGTGACCCCAGCCCCTAACCCCATGCCTATCCTGTCTTAACCTGGAAGCTCCTTTGAAGCCTGCTCAGCATCAAAGCAACACGTCGTCCTCCACTGACAAACAGGTGGTGGCTTCCACCTGATTAGGACTTGAGCTCAAATGCCCCATATTGGAGGCAAGGATCCTACCACTAAACAAACCACACCCTAGAATACACTGTAGAAATACACTTCTTCACCAAGGTCTAATCTCTTTCCACTTTCCACGACGGTCCACTACCTCCCAAAACTTCCACAATGAACGAGTTTTTAAGGACTCTAACCACAGGGAGCTGGTTAAGCCACAAGTGAAACCAGTTGCCCCCCTGCCCATGGCGTGCCAATTCAAGAAAACTAAACTTATGTCTCTTACGTATGTAGCTACTGTTTTTATAAGTTTTGGGGTTTAATGTCCTTGAGTTGAGTCCATCTGTTTCACAGAACTAAACACTGCCCAATTCAGCACCACCCTTATAAGCAGTGGCTAAATGGACCCCACTGTTGCAGCCACTGGTTTAATCCCTTCGTTGCAGTCTTCTCCTTTTTCGCTCTACTTTACCATGCATAATGCCCATCTAGGGTGAAAGAGCTCTTTTGATAAAAGAGTGCACGCGATGACATCTCACCATCCTTGCTTCTAAGGAGCGTTCTGGCTATATTCCCTTCAAGACATGTTTGTTTGTTCTTCTGGTCATTTCTGGTAAGTCAATTATTCTCCATTTACACCATCATTAAAATTCATCAATTCTTCTGCAATCCTTCTTACACATTGCCCAACGTTCACAGGTATATAAAGCAATAGAAACCTCCATGATCTGAGTCAGATTACCTCAGTCCTTAAGTGATACCTTTGCTCTTTAATATTTGAAAAAGATCTTGTGAATATTTACCCAATGAACACTTCATTTAATTCCTTGACTGCTGCAATGATTTGTGGAATCAAGCAAAATCGAATCCTTGACAGCTTCAATCTTTGCTCCATTTATAATCATGGTGTGTGTTGGCTCCAGTTCTGATGATTTACGTTTCCCTTACACTGATTTATAACCTCCAAGTTCCTTACACTGATTTGTATATTCTTCTATTCCCTGTTACACAGTCATCAGGAGCTTAGCTGCTAACAGTTAGGCTGGTGATTTGAATCTACTGGCTGCTCCATGGAATAGGATGTGGCAATCTGCTTTAAGAGAGATTGATGCCTTTGGAAACACTATGGGGAAGTTCTACGTTATCCTATGTGGTGGCTTTGTTCTATCCTTGGCTTACTATGGAATATTTTCCTCTTTACAAAGATTTGATCCTTGCTAGCTGCCACCAAATTGATTCCAACTCGTGGGGACCCTTCAAGTGTGCAGTAGAAGTTTTCTACAAAGGCTGTGACCTTTCAGAAGCAGATCACCAGGCTTGTCTTCCTTTGTGCCCCTGGGTGGATTAGAACTTCCAATCTTTAAGCTGGTAGTGGAGAACCAACTATTCTTGCCTTTTAGGAATCCCTTAGCTAGGACAAAATCTTATTCCCAAACTTGGCCTATCCCTGGGAAGATAATCAACTTGTAACCTTTTACTCAATCTCATTCTTGCTCTTCAATATATCTTTTCTATTTTTGAAGTTCTTTTCAAGCATTGTCTCAATTAATCATGCAGTTTTTTTTTCCACACAGGAAATACCATCCCTGGAAAGAACAGCAAAATCAGAGTCTTATCAGCTAAATCATATGTTTATGTTGATTTATGTCATCATTTTAGTGCTTTCTAATTTTCAAGTTCACAGGACTATAGCTGGCATCTTTTCTCATCATTTAAACTGAAAATGTCTCTGTCCCAGAGCATACATGTTTGTTAATGTTGTTCTGTAAACAAACACTTGGAACAACTAGAAGAGCACTCTATTTAAAGTGACTGTGGGGGGGGGGGATCATATATATGGTTAAAAATAGGCTTCCTATCCCGGAATTGTTTGCATCACATTCAAATGGACTTGGTGGTTGGTGAAGATGGTTTGTGAGAAACTAGGTGATTCTAGACCAATGAAAATGATGTCAGTAACTAAACACAGTAAAAGAGAAAAATCAACAATTCTATGATGTTAGTGGACCCAAAGTTTTCCATGAAGCATTTTAGAACTGTAACTATCCACACACCTTCTGCATGGGATTCTGATTCAGTAGGCTTGAGGATGGTATCAGAAAGACTGCCTTAATGCAAACATTGCTAGATAATGTGTAATCAGAGGCTCATACCTTGAGAATCACTTTGAAAGCTTGTTAAAACCTAAATTCTGGAGATGAAAAATTTTGCATTTCTAGTAAGCTCCACAAATTACACGTTTCAGAAACTCATTGATATTAGCCTATTGGTCCTCAAACTTGGCCACATCTTGGAATCATCTGGGAAGTGTGAAAAAAAAACTAAACAAAAAAAGACTGATGCCTGGCTTCTAATTTAATTTTTTTTAATTTCCCAAGGTATTTAATTATGAAGAGCATGAATGTTTCTCATTTGGCAAGTATTTACTCAATGTCTGCTATATCCATCAGAAGGGTGAGCTACTGTAACAAATAATTCTCAACGTAAGTAGGTTTGACGACAATAAAAGCATATTGCTCTCTATATGAAGTCAATATGCATGCAGTCTCCTGGAAGCTCTTCTCCAAACAGTAACACAGAAGCCCATCACTTTTTTCTGTGATCCTATGGCTTCTAGGTCATCCTGACATCATCCAATTAGGATACAAGAGGAACAGAAATAGGTTCTACACCATTTCAGCTATTCCATTGATCTTCAATAGTCAAGGAAACCGTCTAACTGCAAAAGAAACTAGGAAATGAGGTTGCAAAGGGATATTATTCGGTATGAATACTTTCTATCCCTTGACCTATCAACACTCAGGAACGCAGCAGTCAAGAAATCAAATTGCATACTACTACATCAGTCAAATTTGTTGAACAAGACCTCTTTCAAGTGTTAAAGAGAAAAGAGGAGGAGATCAAGGTAGCAAAAGGAGAGGTAGCTTTTGCCAGGAGCTCTGTGGAGATTGGGGAGTGGGGAGAGTTTGGGACCAAGCAAGGGTATTAAGACTGTTGGCTGATCCCCAACTAAACTTAGAGCAGGTCCATGAACAAGAAGCTGACTACAACCCCCTCACCTGCACTCCCTGAGAACTTCCATGGTAGCAGGTTCTCTTTGCTACCTCTTTGGTGTTGCTCAGGGCACCCACTGTTCCTTGACCCAGCACCACAGGCCAGCCAGGCCCTGCCTCAGCGCTCAGCACAGACCCACAAGCA
>PVJH01020684.1:0-40213 GCA_004026705.1 Nesogale talazaci | reverse complement strand
AATATTTTTTTATAATTTTACTTTTGTATAATCTACTCTATATAGCCAAAACAAATATTGTATATAGAAATAATGCCTATTAATATAAAGGAGGGGAATAAAGAAATACCCAGAATTTTTATTATTTTTCCAAGAGATATATATTTAATTTATTTTTTACCAAAAAACTATCACCTTCAAAAATACTCTCCATTACAATCAATACAGAGTCAAATCTGTGATTCAATTCTTGGGAACTTTTCCAAGCTCATCTGTTTGGAGAGCTGACAACACCCCCGTCAATTTTTTCTTCACCTCTTCTATTTCATCAGAACACTGTCCTTTCAGGTCTCCCTTCATTTGCAGAAACAAAAAGAGGTTGCACAGTACAAAGTCAGGTGAGTAAGGTGCCTAGGGTCAAGAGAGGCATGCTGATTTTTTTGCCAAAACCTGATGCACTGAAATGGCTCCACAAGAAGATGCATTGTCTGATGGCAAAACCAGTCTCCTGTCTGCCACATCAGGCCTTTTGTTGCACACTGTTATGCAATCTTTTTAGAATCTCTAAATAGTAAACTTGATTAACAGTATAACCTGGTGGAATGAAATCCGACTGCACTACCCACTAACACAAACACAACACAACACTAACACAAAAGCATCATCTTAATCTTTGATTTCACATAAAGAGCACTTTTTTTTGGTGAGGTACTGAGACTGTCTTCTGTAAGCTTGATTGCTGTCTGCTTTAGGGGTCATAAAATAGCACCATATCTCATCACCAGTAATGACCTTGTAAAAACTCTGATCACCTTGGAGCTGCTTTTCAAAATATGGCAGTTTTCCACCTGGCACTTTTTCCTGGTCAGTCAAAAGCTGAGGCTCACCTTTCACAATGATGATTTTCATTCCAAAATCTTTCATTAAAATCTGTAAACTGAGCTCCACGATATCTCAGATAACTTCCCCATCTCTTCAGCATTCCATCATTGGTCTCTGAGAACCACTGCATGACTTTTGTCCATGTTTGTCTGTGCAGGAAGTTGAAGGACATCCAGAATGAGGTTTGTGGTCAATGGGTAGTCTACCATTTTGACACTACTCATACACTTGAATTTTTCCCATAGTTCTAGCCTTGTAAGTTGTGTTCAAAATCAAAACAGATCCTTAAGCATTTTCCAAATCAAGAAACAAAATTTCCTAGCTGCACACTTTTCTCTTAAATCAGCCATCACAAAAAAATGAGATTTGAGTGATTCTGCTTTTGTGAAAAAAATTCACTGTGACCTGAGAGAACCTTCTCAGACAACACACCTGGGTGGCCTGACTTGGAGTGAGGAACTTGATGCTGGCCTAGTGAAAAAATGCATACTATGAAAGCTCTGCCTAGTGCAACTTTTGTCCTGTGTTTTTTGGATATATATATATATATATATATATATACACATATACATACATACACATATATTTTTCCCCCCAGAGTCTAGTCCCTTTAACCTTCCTACTTACTCCTGGTCAGCTTGCATATCTATCTATGTACTCAATCATAAATTATTATTTGTATTCTTATAGCAGGCTTGTGTGTATAATTATATATACATATATATATACATTTATTGTCTTAAGCTGCATATCACCTATCATTTCCCTTTATCTTGATTGTATTCTACTGATATGTCCATTATTTTATATAGCCTTTCCTCTCACCCAAGATAAAGCATACTTACTTTCGGTTAATGATTTTTTTCCCTCACATCTTATCCCATTCCTTCCTTGTATGCATCAAAGAATACCCTTTTGAATGTGTCCATGTTTTCTTAATATTTTATAATAGTGGTCTCACCATTCAGTTCATTTTGTGATTGACTTGTTTCCCTCAGCATATTGTCCTCCATGGTTATCAGTATTTTGATGAAAAAATCCTTATTCTCTAGTGTTGCATAATACCCCATTGTGTCTATATGTCATACTTTATCCATTTGATTGTTGATTCTTAGGCTGTCATTTTCTTTTGCTGTTGTGAGTAGTGATGAGATGTACATGGGTGTACTTTTTCTGCTGTGTCACCACTTTCACTTTTCTGGGATATATACCTATAAGTGGGATTTCTGGATTATATGAATTCTCTTATTAACATGCCATAATGTTTACCACAATGATTCTAATATTTGATAAAGCCAGCAGTAGCATTTCGAAGTTCCCCTCTGTCTATACCTTTGGCAACATTTGCGTTTTCTTGTAATGGGGGTGGTGGTTGTAATGCTTTATTTTGTGCCCCTTGATGGAGTAAAATGATATTGCTGGTTTTAGACATGAATGACAGTGCACCCTTGTGGATGGGGATGATTATTGCCCTAACACCCTGTAAGTAGAGGAGTGCAGAAACTCCCCGGGACAAGTTACTCCAGTTACTACTGCATACACGGTCCTTTCCCTGTGGGTCCACTCATCACTCCAAAAATTTAAGTGTCACTTCCACCTCCCTACCCTCTGCTCCTCGGGTGTCCTGGGAGTTCTCACATACTCCTGGACCTTTCCTTTTACACATCTAGCTCACTATCTGCTTACTTTACTTTAGACCTGTCTACACCTCGCATTGTGGTTTTGCTAATTATGTAGCTATCTTTCTGTACTCCTCACCTGGGAACATTTTCTGCAATTCGTCCAAATAGTTCTTTTACTAGGCCAGCTGTCAGTGATTCTTTGCTCCATTCATGTGTTTTATGACATTCAATCTTTCAATACATGTTTGATACAATTTTCCATCATTTGGCTTGGTTCTCAACGCTCAAGATTTTCATCTGTATCATTTGGTTTGATATCTTTGCTGTGGATTGCAAACCTATGCTGGGGGATTTCCAAAAATATTCTTTTTAATCTTTATTAATTAGATATCCAATTTTTATTTTTGCATATTTTGTTAGCTCCTGTTATTTTAGAAAAATGATTATGCAGTTTATCTAACAATATTTATCCAAAAGATAATCTACCTGCTTTGCTGTTGATAGACAAGTGACATGTGCCTCCTACAATGCTGTTTTCCTAAAGAAGATTCTGGAAACCAATACAATATTTGCTCTTTTTAAGTCAGTTCTGAAATAACTATGTCTGATTCTGGAGTATATTTCAATTCCTGTCTCTTTTCAGAAGCTTTTGTCCCAATACCACACTCTATTAAATATTATATGTTTATATTAATTGTTATATAATGTGTTCTTTTAACTTGACCTATAACTATTTTGTCATCTAGAAATATTATTTTGAAATGTGACATTCTGACATTGTCTCACATATTTTTGGTGAAAAGTCATGTAATATGCACCATGAGTACTCTTTTATGCATTGTATAAAAACAAATAAACAACTGTTGTTGTAAGCACAAACAAGCTTTGTTGTTTTTTGTTTTTGTTTTTTCACTTGTAGACCTTCCCTGTGGAAGAGCAGGACTACTCCATAGAATTTTTTTGACTATAAGCTTTATGGGGTCAGATTTTAATGGTTTTGTTTTGTTTTGTTTTGTTTTGTTTTATTCTCTCAGCCAAAGATGGATTCTTATTGCCAAGTCTATGGTTGGCAGCCAAGCTCTCCTCTTAGCGACTTACTTATGCAGAAATATTGTAATTGTGTTTTATAACACTCTTTACCAAAAAAGCCAAGTTCATTGGCAGAAAATCAATTCCAAGTTTTGTGACATTGTAAGATAGGCCCCATTGTTTTCTGACTCTATAACTCTTTACAGGAGTAGAAAGCCTGTGAGATAGCTAATAGTTGTGAACTGTTGACCTGTGACTAGCAGCCCAATGTATAACCATTATGCCACCAGTACCCTAAGTACTTGACAGCCTCCAAATCTGAACTAGACAGACACCATTCGTATTCACATACCATGCATGGAAAAAGAAACAAAGTGGGATTAAATGTATTTTCAATGTTCATGACATCAGAAACACAAAGTTCGAACCAATATTACTACAACTGAGCAGATCCTGACTTATAGCAGACCTGTAGAGAAGAGTAGAACTGCTCCTTTCAATTTCTGAGACTGCAAACTTTTCCAGACACTGTCAATCTCATGTTATTTCAATAGTTTGATTGTGTGTTTGAGCCATTGAATGCCATTAGAAACCATAATGCTTAACATACTGCATCACCAGGTATCCTTAATACATAGCTATTTATTGGAATATTGGTATTATAATCTAAGCAATCCACCTTTTTTCTATATTAGCTAAAGGAAGTAGAAGAAATTGATGAAGTAAGGGTTGAACCAAAATTTTCAAAGGGCATTTAAAGAAGGTCAACATAATATGATAATGAATTGGACAAAGACCAGGAATTACAATTTTTTTGAAGTGAAAGGCATATTCACATTTGCTTATCACTTCTGAAATTGAAGAGAAAATTCAAGCCTGGAATCACAATATTGACAATTTCTATGGTCAAAATAAACATGTCTCTCAGTTACTTAAAATGACATTTTGCTGTGATGCTGGAAGCTATGTCATTAGCATTTCAATACCAGCAAAGTCACCCTCAGCAAACAGATTTCTGCAGAACTCCCAGATGAAGGACAAAATGGAAAGTTGGATTTGGCTGTCTACTTCTGAGACATTGACCACCAAAAATTTTAAGAATATTTTCAGGTATACTACCAAAAGATGGACTCAAGATAGAAGGTATTCAAACTACTACTGGGAAAGAACTGCCAACTCAGAGTAGTCAACTGTACTGGCGTGGATTGACTAAACTGTCAGGATGCTCATTTGCAGATGGACATGATTCAAAATAAGAAGAAACAGATATATTCAAGTTGGGTTGCTATGCTAAGAATTACAAAGTCAAGAGAAACTGTATATCTTAATTATACATAAAAGAATGTAAAGATATATCTTGAAGTACAGTGTTCTATGTGATAGGATAATATTGATATGCTTACAAGAAAGTCCATTTAATACAACTATGATTCAAATATATGCATCAATCCCTAAAATTATTCATCAAGTTAGAGAATTTTACCAATTTCTTCAGTCTTAAATTGATCAAACATGCAATCATGATACATTGATAATTATTGGTGAGTGAATTAAAAATTTGGAAACAAAGCAGTGATTATATATGTGCCTCTAACCACATGATATACATTTGTGGGAAGAGAGGCTAGAGAAACTCAGTATCAATCAAAATGAGGCCAGCCACAAACTATGGAACACACCTTCAACTTCAGATAAATTCAGGTTTAAGTTGAAGAAATTCAAACAAATTCATTAGAGCAAAAATACAACCTTGATTACAGTCCAACTGAATTTAGAGAACAGATCAAGAACAGACTAGATGTAGTTTTCACTAATAACAGAAGACTTGGCAGGCCCATGTGATTAAATCAAAATCATCATGAACAAAGAAGACAAAGGTCACTAAAAAAAAAAAAGGAAAGAAGGAAATATCAAAGTGAGTATGAGTCCAGACTCTGAAACATGCTCTCGAGTAGAGAGTAGTTAAATAAATGGAAGCACATATTCAAGTAAAAGAATTTACCAGAAAAATTCAAAGGCAAGCTGAAGAAGATGAAATACAGCATTATATAGAAATATACAAAGATCTGGAGTAGGATAGTCAAAAAGAAAAAAAATAGATTCAGTGTCTTATACTGGAAGAACTGAAGAAGATATAAAAGATTTGTGTTGCAAAACTGAGTGAATATGTTGGCAAAATATTGAATTTCTGAGGAAGTATCAAAGAAGGTGTAAGGAATATTCAGTCACTGTGGCAAAAAAAATGGTGGACATTCAATATTTTTAAGACTTAGTTTATGATCAAGAACACATAGCCATGAAGGTAGAAGTCCAAGCTGCACTGAAGGCATTAGCTAAAAAAAGAAAAAGGTTGAAAAAACAAAGGAAGAGAGAGGAAACAAAAGGTCCCATTAATTGGCAAGACATGGCCTTAAATATTTCTGCAAACTGATACAACAGTGGAATTACTCAGTAGTCTATGCTGGGAAATTTGGAAGACAACTCCCTGTCCAACCTAGAGACTCACAATTGTTTGTATTCTAAGTAAAGAAATATTGCTAATATTATATCCATGTAAAATTTTGTTTAATATATTTTAAAAATAGAAGGAAATAGAGGAAAGGACTTGAAGGCAAAGGGCACTTGCAGAGGTCTAACCACAGGCATGTATGTACATAAATATAATTATCTATGATAAGAAGGGAATAAATTAAGAACATGTATTTATAGGTTCAGTGCTAAGGTAGCAAATGGACCTTGGGCCCTCACCCACATGTGCCCTCAATGCAAGAACACTTTGTTCTATGAATCTGCTATTCCATGATGCTCACTGGCCCAATATGATCACTGAAGTAAAATGAGTGCATTAGCCAATGTGGTGAAGAAAGCTAATAGTGCCCAAGTATTAAAGGTTATAGCGTTTGGAGTCTTAAAAGTCTGAATATAAACAAAAGACCATCTAGCTGAGACGAGGACATGCCTACATGAAAGAAGCACACCAGCAAGTGTGGCCACAAGGTGTTGAAAAGATTAAATCACAGGCATCAAACAGAAAAAACAAACAAACATATCACTGTGTGCCACCTTCCCAAGGCTGTAACTGAGCACATGTGGGAGCAGGGGCAAGAGTGGTGAAGAAAGCTGATGATGCCTAGCTATCAAAAGATCTAGCGTCTGGGGTCTTAAAGACTTGAGGGTAAACAAGCAGCCATCTAGCTTAGGAGCAACAAAACCCACCATAAAAAGATGCACAACAACCTGTGCAACCACAAGGTGTTGAAGGAATCAGGTATCAGGCATCAAAGAACAAAAATCATTTCAATATATGCCCACCCTCCCGATATGATTTCTGAAGACAAATGGATACAGAGGAAAACAGAGTGGAAGAAACTGATGGCACCCAGCTACCATAAAGCATATGGAGTCTTAAAAGCTTGAAGATAAATAAGTGGCCAAATAATACAGAAGCAGCAAAGCCCACATGGACGAAGCACACCAGTCTGCATGACCACGGGTGTCGAATGGAGCAGGTACCAAGCATCAAAGAACAAGAATCACATCACTACGGATGATGTAGAGAGCAGGGTGGGAACCCAAGTCCACTTATGGACAATTGGTCAGAGGAGTCATGGGGAGGAGACAGGCCAGTCAAGGTGCAGTGAGGTAGAGATGAAACACACAACTTTCCTCTAGTTCCTTAAGGCTTTCTCCTCCACCACTATCATGGTCCCAACTCTACATTACAAATCCAGCTGGACTGGAGAAGGAACACTGGAAGAGAGGGGAAGTGGAAATACAGGGAACCCAGGAAAGATGAACTTCTCTGGGCCAGTGGTAAGAGTGACATTACCGGATGGGTGCAGAAAAGGTGGGTAGAGAGAAGGAGCCAACTATAAGGATCTACACATAACCTCCTATCTGGAGGACAGACATCGGTGGAGTGGACATTGGGGATGTCGGGCAGTGCAAGATATGACAGAACAATAATAATTTATAAAGTACTGAGGGGTGGTGGGGGAGGGGGAGCAAGCACAGAGGGGAAAGGAAGAGAAGCTGATATCAAGGGATCAAGTAGAAAAGCAGATATTTGGAGAATGATGATGGAAGCAGAAATGTGAAGGTGCTTGGCACATTATATGCATTTATGTATAGTGAAAAGCGATGTATGAGTCCCCAATAAAATGATTTAAAAATAGAAGTGATATTATATCAAAAGGGAGTGATCAGAAATTGAAGACATATTCAAGGGCAGAGATGAATCAAGGGATATGATTGCTGATATCAAATGAACATTAGATAGAGGTTGAGAATATAAGAATGATATTTATCTGTGCTTATTGAATATATAATTTAAATTTAAATTTTTGTGGGTTATAGCAAGCTATGGATAACATTGAAAAAGTGACAGAATTTGCATATGGATCAAGAGATGCTTTCGAATTTAACAAAGGTATACTGAAAAAAGCATACTGTAAAAAATCAAGAAAGTGTTATGACTTTCCTTAATGCTTATTCAATCTTTATTTATGAACAAGTAATCTAAGCTAGAATAAGTAAAGAAGAATGTATTATCTTAATTGCAGGAAGGTTCATTAAAAATCTGGATATTCACATGACACAAACTAGTTTTGCTTTCCTAAGACAAAGTGGACTTGCTGAAGCATTCAAAGAAAACAGCCTTCAATTTGAAATCACTCTATGTAAAAGAAAAAATCTCTAGAACTGGATAGTGGATAACCGTATGGTAAATGGAGAAAAAAAATTGAAGTTGTCAAGAATTTCATTTTATTCAGATCCACTATCTGCACTCACAGAAGACGATGTCAAAAAATCAAATGATGTATCATAAGTTTTATTTTTGGAAAATATGTTTCATATAATCTATTTAAAGTCCTAGAGAGTAAAAGAACAGCAAATGTAATAATGGAATTTAATTATATTTTATTAATTATTCTAAGCATCAGAAAGTATAGATATAAGTATTTATCAATAAAAAGTATGGGAGGTTAGTCTATGCAGACTACGAAACAAGTCCAGTGAGACTCATAAGTGTATAGGAGATTTATATACAAGTGCAATTGAAAACTGAGAAAATACACAAGCCCAGTCCAGATTTAGTCCATAAGTCTGATATTATCTCACATGTGCAGTACCAATCTTAAGCGTCCTATTCAGATACACAAAGCACATGCAACGATGCTGAATGCAGCAAGATCACAGGCCAGTGGGTGGAAAGTCTTGCGGACCCAGTGAGGTTATAAGTGTCTCAGTGCCAGCCAGGGCTTGCCACGTGACTCCTCCTGCTCTGAGCAATAGCATAGCAGCATGTGTCTTGTCAGTTGCAATATCTCTCAGCGCATGAGCATGTGTCCTGCCTCCAGGGAATGATTTGTCTCCTTAGCGACTCCAATTGAGACCATCAAACTAAGACTCGATTTACAGGCCAGACTCAACCCTTTCACTCTGAATCCTCAACTTGGCACCAGATTGTGTAACTGCCACATGGGAATTCATGAACACTTAACTGTGGTCATAAAGAACCTGTATAGAGACCTACTGGCAGTCATTTGGAGATGTTGCATGGTTCAACATCAGAAGATATATGTGTTAATGTTATATCTCTTCACTTTACTAATTCGATCTGCTTAGTGAACCATGATCCAGTAAGCTGAACTCTGAGAAACACTGCTTCAGGATAGGAGGAGGATTATGAACAGGGTGCAAGATGACACAGCCTTGGCAGCTGAAAGCAAAGAAAATTGCCAGAAAGGAAAGAAATTTGAAGCACTTACTGATGTAGACTAAATTCTTCAGTATAGGACATATGTCAACATAAAGACAAAACAACACTCAACAGCATAATAAAGAATATGGTAGTACTTGCCATGGATTTTTTTCTTGAATTTCACAACCCATCACCATGAAAACTGTAATCAATAACTCAACTGATATTGGGTAAATATGCTAAATGACCTCTTTAAGATGTGACTTTAGGATTTAAGTTCACCTAATTCAAACCCTTGCATTTTCAGTTGCTTTCTCTGGATGTGTAAACTAGTCAATGGGTGAAAAAGATCTACATCCATATACAGTGGGATTCTCAAAGAGCAAACAAGTTAGAAAAAAGTACTGTGAGCCTCTATTTCTTATCCTTTTGAACATGTTTGTTACTAGGTAGGTCTAGCCCCTGGGAAAAGACAGTGTTTGATAGGCTGTCACTGCACAGGAGGAAAACTCCCAATGAGGTGGTTGAGCAAAATGGGTACAGCAATTGGCTCAAACACAACCACAATGGTAGTGAAACTTGTGCAGGACCACGTGATGTTCTATTCCATTGTCCATAAGTCTGGTCCAAGTTGGAGTTGACTTAAAGGCACCTCTAACAACAAGCAGGCTGCAGGTTCAAGGGCTTTAAACATTATGCTTGGCTGGCTTTCCCTTCAGAAAATTTTATTTTTTTCTTCAGCTGTGGGAGGATTGTGAGCAAGTTGTGAAAGTATATTTTAGCTCTACTAATTCTTAAAACACTCACACACACACACACACACCAAAAAACAAGGGTGGTGTTTCCTTTTCTAAAACAGCAAATAGAGAAGCAAGAAAATCAAAAGAAAAGTTTAGAGATCCATACAAATGAAAATTCTGAGTAAGGAGGTAAAAACAGGCAGGAATTCAGGAAAGGATGCAACTGTGGCTTCTTGGGAAAATGGAGAGGGAAGCCATCAAGGAAAGAGGAGCTAGCTGTGTGTTCAGTCTTGCAAGCAAATGCATTGCAATGTGGGCGGGGTGCTCACTAAAGCTTGTTGCATTATAAGGGGCTGTCATCACCTGTGCCTTTAATGTGGGACAGATTCAAAGGAGAAGATAGAATACAAGTGAGCTGATGAGAACATAAGCGCTGAGAAATTAGCAGTCAGGGATGTAAAAAATGTTTTTTTTTAATTGAAAGAAAAAGAAAGGGAGTAATGAAGAAATTGGGACTCTTGGAAAAAAATTAAATAGGCATGATCTGAGATGTATTTTAAATGGTATTGACAATAGGAAAGTAAAGAGGAGTATAATTGCTGTAACAAAGCCATCCAAAATCATATCTATACTTTCTTCTATTTTTCTGCATCTAGCATTACAAAGTACCATAATTTGGGTAAATTTAAATTGGAGATATTTTTTCTCCTCACTGTATGGAGGGAATGAAACCCAAATATGAAGCTTCAACAGTATATGCATTTTTTCTGTCATCTCTTCAGGGAAGATCTTTTTCTGCATTGTTCTGTTTCTGACAGACTGAGTCGTTTTGGTCTCTTAGCTTGTATTTACAAGTTGTCTTATAATTTAATGTGAATCTCTTTCTGTATCTGTACTTTTGTATGAAGATACTCAAAATGGATCAGGAGTCAGACCTATAGTACTCCTATAAGACTTCTTCAATTTAATGGTAACTTACCAAAAACCCTATGGTCACAAAAGGTCATCTTCATTAATAATGCTTTATTAATTAGATTTCAAATTATTTTATTGGAGAGACACAAACCAATCCATAACACTTGCAGTGATTTCTCTCTTCAATCTATATTGACAATATGTATCTACATTAATTACTGTATCTCTACTGATTATAATATAATCGCGGTAGCTACATAATTTCATGTGAACTTGAAGATACATAAAAGTGTAGGGGTGGAGTCTAATCTGTCAATTGGGTCACAGTCAACGGGCACTCGTTGTGGACTTGGCTTTCTCTTCAGGAGGTTCCAACCACCTCTGTCTCTGTGCTCATCATCCTGCTGAATGATCCACTTGCTGTGAAACCTGCAAGGTGGCAAGCACCATTGGATCCACACAGATTTCTACCCACTGGCCTATTATCTTCCTGCATTCTGCATCATTGCATATAGCTGCATGAGGCTGAAGAGGAATTCATCTCTTAGTTCTGGACGTAGGTACTTCATCTGGGCTGTGCAAGGATGTTTCCTTGATGCATAATTGCTTATTCATATAAAGCTGTCTCTTGCACATATATGAATGTCACTAGATTTGTTTCTGTAGCCAGCTCAGCCAAACAAAACCATATATGTTAATTTACCTAAATATGTTGAAATATAAATTTGATGATGAATCTAATCCAGCACTTGAATCTCACTTTGTCATTTTGTGGTTTTTTTGTGTTGCGGTGATATTGGTATGCCACTGACATCTCAAACATCATTAGGGTCACCTAAAGGTTTCAGGAGAGCTCTCAGACTAACAGCAGACTAAATGTCTCCAATTCTGATTATTTAGCTACTGAAAACCTTATTAATAGCAGCTAAACCTTATTATGTACTGAAAAAATGATGAGCAGAACATTGTTAGAGATAATACCAGAAGATGAACCTCTCAGGTCAGGAGACACTCAAAGAATAACAAGGGAAGAACTGTCTTCTCAGGCTATAGTTGGTTGTAATGTTTGGATGGAATAAAACCTTCAGGATAAAACCTGTGAAACATTAATTTGCTGGGGCGGCATGACTCAAAATGAAGGGGGGAAAGCTATGAATATCTATTAACAATTGGAACTTGGAATGCCGGAAGTATGAGTCTAAGAAAACTGAAAGTTATCAACAATGAAATGGAACACATAACAAACTTAGATATTATTAAGCTGAAATGGACTGGTATTGGGCATTTTGAATGAAACAGCCATATAGTTCATTATACCAGAATGACAGATTTTTTAATTCATCCTCAAAAAAGGCATTTCATGGTGAAGAAAGCTGATGGTGCCTGGCTATCAAAAGATGTAGTGTCTGGGATCTTAAAGGATTGAAGTTAAACAAGCAGCCATCTAGCAGAGAAGCAACAAATCCACGTGAAAGAATCATACCAGTCTGTGCAATCATGAGGTGTCTACAGGATCCGCTAATGGGCATCGCAAGACCCAAAGCAAACCAAAAAATATTCTGTTGGGAATGAGGGGAGTCAGAGCACAGGCCCCAAACCATCTGTAGACAATGTGACATTCCCTCATGGAAGGATCACAGAGGTAACCAGAGTGAAGTATAGCACTGATGAAACACACACTATTTCTCGCCTTCCTCATACACTACTGTCATGATCCAAATTCTACTTTAAACTCCTGGCTCGGTCAAAGCATGAACATAGATAAGAACTCAGGACACAGAATCCCGGTCAGATAAATCCATTGACAATAGAAATGGAAACAGACATATCAGGAGGGTAGAAGAAGGAGGGGAAAGGACAGGGGAAGAAACTATGGGTTAAGGGATACAGTGTTTGATAAGAAAATAATAATTTATAAATTATCAAGGAGTCAAATAATATGTAAATGTTTAGAAAATGATAGCCACTTATGTACAAATATGCTTGATACAATTGATGTACAGATTGCTTTAGAACCCCCAAATTTCAAAACAGGACACTTCATTTTGAAGTACAACCTACTTTGAAGTCCTATGCTGCATGTGATTGGATACTATCTCTATATACACAAGGAAATCAAGTCACTACAACTATTATTTGAATTTAGTTACCAATCTCTAAAATTAAAAAAATACCAATGTATACAGTCTGAAACTGATAAAATTTGAAGTCAAGATATATTGATAATAATTTGGTTTGAATGTAAAAGTTGGCAATAAAGGAACAGCTACCAGAGGGCAGTGATGCCCGCCCCCCCCCCCAAAAAAGAAAAACAAAGCAAAACATTAAAAAGACAGGAAAGAAAAGATCAAAGTGGATGTCAGAAGAGACTCTGCAACTTGCTCAAAAATATAGAGTACGTGAGGCAAGTGGAAGAAATGATAAAGTCAAGGAATTGAACAGACAATTTCAAAGGACAGCTCAAGAAGAAAAAATACAATTTTATAATAAATTATGCAAAGAGCTAGAGTTAGAATACTAAAAAGGGTGAATATGCTAAGCATTTCATAAAGTGAAAAACAACGCAAATAACTCAAGCTTTGGGTTGCAATTTTTTAAGATCTAAGGGGACAATATTTTAAAAAGATGTCACTGTACAAAAAGAAATAGTCCATATTCCATCACTGTAAGAGATAACATATGATCCATAGTCAGTGATACTGAGGGATGAAGTACAAGCTGAACTGAAGATATTAGCCAAAAAGTAATATCCAAAAATTGATGAAATAGCAATTGGAATGTTTCTAACAAGCTAATGAAGCACTGTAAACATGCAATAATATATGCCAAGGTTTTTGGAAGCTAGCTACTTGATCAACTTATTGGAATAAATTCATACTTTTAACTATTCTAAAGGAAGGTAGCCTAATAAATTATAGAACAATACAATTGATATCATATACAAGTAGAAATTTGCTGATAATCACCCAACAAAGTTGCAGCGACACGTTGACCGTGAGCTGCCTGAAATTCAGGCCCTATTCAGAACAGAATATGGAACAAAGGGTGTAATTGCTAATATCTGAAATATCTTAGCTAAAAGCAGAGGATAGTAGGAAGAATTTTAATTTGCTTTATTGATTATGTAAATTTATTTGACTGTATAGGACCTTAAAAAGCTCTGAATATGCTTGAGAATACTGGGAATTCCAGAACATTTCATTGTGTTCATGTGGAAACTGTACATGGATCAGCAGGAATAGAACAAGGGGATGCTTTATGGTTTAACTGTAAGAAAGGTGTGAGTCAGGGTTTACTCGCATATCATCCTCAGTCAGTCTATACGGTAAACACATAATCAGAGAAGGTGGATTACAACAAGAATGCATCAAGATCGAAGGAAGGCTTACTAATACGTTGGGTCTATCTGTGTCAGAACCTACTAAGTGACAGTGAGTTTCATTGTATTGGTATGCAGATGATACACTTTGCTCACTAAAAGTGAGGAGTACTTGATAATGATAAAGATGATCATAAAGATCAAGGGTTACAACCTTCAATATGGGATACATCACAGTATTAAGACAACCAAAATCCTCACAACTGCACCAATAGGTAACATCATAATAAACAGAAAAAAATAGAACTCTCAAGGATTTCATCCTGCTTGGTTCTACAAAAAGTATTCATGGTAGTAGCAGTCAAACATTGCATGGAGTCAATAAGAACTCTCCAAAGCAAGATTGATATTTTGTGAAATAAAAATGTCCTCACCTTATGTCATGGTATTTTCAACTACCTCACAGGCATATGGTAGTTGGTCATCGCATAAAAGAAGACTGAAGCATCATGATGCGGCAAACAATATTGTTAGTACCATGGACTGCCAAAAGGACAAGCAAATCTGTCTTAAAGGAAGTATGAAACCTTAACACTCCTTAGAATCAAGGAGAGTGAGATTTGGTGCCTCAGGAATTTTGAATTTGTTTTCCGGAGATATCAGTCCCTGGAAAGAATACTCTGCTTAGCAAAACAGAGGGGCAGCAAAAAAGTGCAAGACCTTAATGAGTGTGTTACTCTGGATGGCCTAGAGAATGAAATCAGGGTGACACTCATATGTGTATAAGAAAGAGTTTCATATAAAAGAACAATTATATATTGAGAACACATACCATCCCGGTGCAGATCAAGTCCATAAGTCCAAAATTAGTACATATATCCAATGCCAGTCAATAAATTCCCCTTCAGACTCACATAACACAGGCAATGACTGAATGCAGGAAGATCACAGGCCAACGGTTGGAAAGTCTTGTGGATCCAGTCGCAGTGGAAACATCTCAATTTTGTCAGAGGTCTCTGAGTGGCTCCTTCACCTCAAAGGTTCTAAATCCATATTGATTGTCAGCAGGATGTTTTGCAGGAAGTGCATGTGTCCAGTCTCCAGTGAACTGTGTAATCTCTAGTGTTTTCAAAATAAGGCCATCAAGCTGTGAACTGCTTAACAGATCACATGCTATCCCTTCAATCTTAAATCTCAAGTTGACACCTGCAATGACATGGATTGACACAGTGATTACATCAATGGGCCCGAGGACAGGAACAATTGTGACGATGTCACAGGGCCAGGCATTGTTTAGTTCTGTTGTGTGTCGATGGCTCTCACAGTAGTTGGAAGCAACTCTTTGGTACAATGGCAACATGAATCTAATTCTATTTGTTTTTTCAAAGAAATAGACAGTGTTTCACCTCATAATACATAGAAGAGCACACACACACATTTAATCCCTGAGTAAATCATATCTGATTTATGGATGACCCTAACCCAATGGCAGAATGTATTCTAGTGTCAAAGATAAGATGACCAGACCTCCACTTTTAACAATTTAACAACGTCCCTGGTGTTTTAAAATTAAAATAAATATATTAAAATACTATTTTGTGTTCTATCTAAATTTTTGTTGCTCCATATAGACCAAATTTTTAATCAAGATCTCCTCACCCCACCTCTGGTCAATGATGTCTTGCTTAAAATCTGATCACTTTAATCCTAGTGGTTGGTTATATCTTAGGCTGCAGTTCAAAACCACTAGCCACTCTGACCGGAGAAAGAAAGCATCTTCTACCATGGTAAAGAACTACAGTCACAGAAATTCACAGGGTCAGTTTGCCCTGTCCTAGAGGCTCACTGGGAGATTGAGTCAACTTGTGGCCATTTGTTTGGTTTGAGTTTTTGACCGGTCTTTTAATAAAGGGCTTCTAAAGAGTTCTGTAATGTCCTGATGGTCTGTCAAGCAAAACACGAACATTATTAGAACTTTTACAATTTGAGTGATGAAATACAGCAATTATAATGGGTAAAATTAAGTTTAAAATCCCTGGAAAGGCAGAATCTGAAATGACTTGGTGAGTTCTTTTTTGGGGGGCATCTCTGCCCTCTGGTGGTCATGGGAGCTACCCAGCACTGCTCCTGAGAGCCGCCGCTGGATTTGAAGTGCCATGCCTGCGAGCCGCAGTCCCACACTCAACCACTTATGCCACCGGGGCTCAGCCCAACTTAGTGAGTTCTTTTAGGTACTGGATATGTGAGAGCAGACTCCATATGATAGCAGTGAATTTTGAATTTGTTGAAAAACTACTGAATTCATAACACAACAGTTGGTCAGGCACTATCTTTGAACAATGTGGCTCTATTTTATTTTCATGGTATGCAAATTTCCCATTACTTTGAAATGATTAAATCAATCCCTATGCCCAACATAAATATAATCTTCATTTGTTGTACAAGCAGCTTTTTTTGTGTGTGGGCATCACTGCCCTCTGGTGGGAGTGGAAGGCCCAGCCTTGCTCCTGGAGAGCTGCTGCTGGATTTGAACCACCAAGCCAGTGGGCGACAGTCCTGCACTCAACCACTTCACCACTGGGGCTCAGCCCACCAGCAGTTTTTAAATCACTTAATTGCTTTCAATCCTTTTCATGCTTTAAATCCTAGATTCCGTAATTTGGCTGACCATTGAAATCACCTGGGGAACTAGTAAAACTACGGATGCCTTGGATCCATCTGCAACTTAATGAATCAGAATCTCTAGGGGAAGGAGTCACTAGTTTTGCTTCTTAGGAAAACCAGCAATGATATTTAAGGTTTAGGGTTAAGTTGGCTGGGTTAGAATTCTCAGTGGATGGGTCTTTCCACTCTCAACATGATATAATACAATGTAAACGGATCTGCCATCAGCAGTCAAACAATGATAGTCAAACAATGGCTGGTTTCAACACCTTACACAGATCACAGTTCCGGTGCAATCGATTTAAAAGAAGTTTCCTTGAGGGTGAGCCTTACGATATAAATAAAGTGTACACTGTGGAAAAACTTGCTTGCTTTTTCCTCGGTCTGAATTCTTTGTCTTGCTTTTTCTCCAACTTCTAGTTCATTGAATGTGAGCCAATAGCCTGCAATATTGTCTGCCTAGCCTATGAGTCATCAGTAAACTGCAGTCTTGTCTACTGACTTTGGATTCATTTGCTTCAATACCCATTAGCCTGTCATTGTCTCCATTGCTAAAGAGAATGCTTATACCTCTTTAACTCTTCCCTGCAAAATCCAGTGCTATCCAAAGTATACCATGCCAAAATGGCAGTTTGTCTCCTTGAGGGAACTCAAATTGCATGACATTATATGCTCTTTGGTTGAGGAAACAAAAAGAAAACTGAGGTGAAAGATGAGGATTGTAGGGTAGATGGAATAAAGTACCTGAGTGAACTTTTGTATAACAGCCCTTGCTATATACAAGGAATGAATAGGTGCAATTTTTTCCTAGTAGGAAACAATTTATTGGCATAAAATTTCTAGTCTTTTCTGTAAGCTGTAGTTTTTTAATTTCTCAAAACTTTTAAAATTTAAGTCCTGCAATGAGCAAAGACGTCACTTTGAGAACTAAAGTACCACTGACCATGTCACGATATTTTCTGCAAAGATTTCAACATAACTACCATATGTACAACAGAATGAAGCACTGCCCAGATCTGTGCCGTACTTACAATTGTTGCAATATTTGAAAACTTTGTTGCAGGCACTGTGCTAGTCAATCTCATTAAGGCTAATCAATCGCTATCACCTTGACCCTATTCCTTAACAAGTGTGATGTTCTTCAGAGACTCCTTCCTCCTGATAGCATGTCCAATGCACATGAGTTGAACCCTTCCATCACTGATTCAAAGGAACTTTGCTACTGTTCTTCTAAGACAGATTTATTGGTTCTTCTGGAAGTCTGTGATAATTACAGTATTCTTTACCACCATCATATTTCTTCCACTCCAGTCTTCCTTATTCATTTTATAATTTTTGTATGCACTTGAGACAATCAAGGCTATTGTGACATGGGTCAGTGGCACTTTAGTTCTCAAAGTGACATTTTGCTCTTTGGTCCTTCAGAGGTCTTCTATGGCAGATTTTCTCTACTGCTGCTTCCATGAGCTATTAACTGTGGATCATACTACAACAAAATCCTTGACAGCTTCAATCTTTTATCCATTTCTCACTAACTTGTCTACTGACCCAATTATGACTATTTGGGTTCTCTTTTACATTTAGCTGTAATTCTTATTGAAGGATACAGTTCTTGATCTTCATCATTGAATACATCAAGTTTTCTTCATTTTCAACAAGCCAGGTTGTGAAAACTGCATATCACCGGTTGTTATTAAGCTTTCTTCCAAACCTGATGTCATATTTTTCTTCATATAATCCACCTTCTCAGACTAATTATCCAGTAAAATGATGAAATAAACATGGTGATATGATCTAACCCTGTAACATAACTTTGCTCAATGAAAACTATTTTAGTATTTCCTTGTTTTGCTAAATGGCTGACTTTTGTATATATACAGATCCCTCATGAGCACAGTGAAACCTTTTGGAATTCCCATCATTCTCAATACTATTTCCATGGTTTTTTATGCTCCATCCATAATGTCTTTGAATATGTCTTTGAATTGTCATTAAAATAAAAATAACATATTTCTTTATTCTCTCTTTTAAGTAGGGTGAACTGATGTCCCTTCTTGCACTCTCTTCAAAATTTAGGTTAAATTTCTGGCAGTTTTTTGTCAATGTTTTCTTAATCAATCCAGCAAAAGCTAACTTCTATATGATATTAATGATATCTTCAATGAATTTCCCATTCAGTGGAGACACTTTTTTTTTGAATGGATACAATAATAATCTCTTTCAGTTGATTGTCGAGGGAGAGAGCTCCTTTTAAATTCTATGGGATAACCTACTGAGCCACTCTTAGGTAACTATGAGCACAACAAGGTGTTGTCCCTCTACACGCAAAAGCCCCTTGTCTGTACAGGAACTTGGAAGCTGCTTAAGGTTAGAGGACTTGCACACATTCAGATCTCTGAGACAGGAAGCAAGTAAACCTGAGTGGGACCCCCATCTAGGCCAGGTGGGCTTAATTCAGGAAATGGGATTGACCATGCCCCCAATGGGTATTATAATTTTATGTCATTTCACAATTCCTCTGATACTTGGTGTGTGAATCCAAGTAAACTAGAGAAATAAATCCAGGGAAACTCGTATAAGAAATAACTTTGTCTGCACAAGCAATTGAACATTGAGGAAATAGCTCAGCCTAGTCCAGATCAAATCCATAAATTCAAGAGTGGCCCATATGTCTGATACCAATCTATAAAATTCTCTTCAGACTCATGAAATACATGCAATGATGCTGAATGCAGGAAGATCACAGGCCAGTGGGTGGGGAGTCTTGTGGATCCAGTGATGTTGTAAGCATCTCAGCACTGGCAGGGGTCTCCACATGTTTCCTTCTGCACTAAGGCTCTGAATGCCATAGCCTCTCTCCATGTATCTTCTCAAAAGAGATGTCTCACAGGAAGTGAACCAAGAGTGTCTTCTGCCTCAAAGGAGGAAAACAGAAGTTTACAGAGTCTTCAGAAGCAGGCCATGCCCACACAGTGGGCTTACTGGTATTACAATGATTGACAGGCTAGACTCTGCCTCTTCCTTCCTAATCCTCTCAAATTGATAACAGATTATATAACTGCCACACTTGGTCACAGTGTTCAATATTTCAATTATCATCTTTTTTGTTATCTCAATACAGGTGCTATGTACCCAATAATTCAGTTTGGTTATCATGTTCTATTTTGTTTTGTTTTTGTGTCATCACTGTCCTGATGGTGGTAGGAAGCCCAGCCTTGCTCCTGGAGAGATGCTGCTGGATTTGAGCCATCAACCCTGTGGGTTGCAGTCCCAGACACAATGACTACGCCACCAGGGCTCAGCTCCATGATTTAATATATATTTTGAACCAGGAACTTACATGGCATGTGAATCATTGATGTTTTGGTGCACAGTCAGCCACTGGCTTTGTTTTGGCTGATGATATTGTGCTTCTCCATTGTCTTTTGCACACATATAGTCAACTTGAATTATGTGTACTCCATCTGGCACGGCCTATTCATATTGTTTCTGTTTGTGTTATGAAGACATATTTTCAATGGAATTGTAAATCCCTGAAAACATTTTATTATACAATCTCTATCTTTGTTTCTATCAGAAACAACATATTTCCAACTACTTATCATTCCTTTAATATTCTTTCAAATTCAAGTCACTAACAATATCTTGTTTGCACAGTGGATCAATCTCAATCCAAAATAATTAATAGAATGTTTTAGTTTCTTTATGATTAGCTTGTGTTATTGGTTAATAAATTTGTAGAGGACAGCTTCAGTGATTTTGATTTTATTGTGAATGGGATAAAAGTTTATAAAGTAAATCACTTTCTACCCAACAATTCCCCCATTTTTCCAACTTATTGATAGTAATCTTTACAATTTTCCCTTGTTTCCTGTTTCTATTCTTCTTCCTCTCCCAATTTTTTTTAAACTGTGGCCAGGGGTAAATGCTTTCCTGTAATTATGGGCACATCAACTATGTGTTGCTGATTACTTTAAGGTTTGCACACCTCACTATTGTTATTCTTCCCCTTGCAGACCTGTTAACGTCTCCTGAAAGTCCTGTTTTTTCATGGCAAATTAAGTCATCCCAGTGAATTCATTTCCTGATCTGAAGAGTAAGTGCTATATAGTCTCAGGGGTGGCATGGTGGTTACTCATTCAGCTGCCAACCACAGGGTCAGCAATCCAAAGCCACCAGGTGCTCCAAGTGAGAAAGATGGTGCTTCCTCTTCCTGAAGACATTTAGTCCTAGAAATCCTTAGAGACAGGTATACGTTCCTTTGTCCTTGGTGTCACTATGTCTTTGTTTCTTATTTTGGTTTGGTCTATCTGACTAGTAAGCCTAGCCTTTTGAATTTTGTTTCAAATTGTCCTCCACTCTCTCCACTTCTTTTTAATGGTGAATTCAGTGCCATTGCTCTCAGTTTGTCATTTGGGGCACAGTAGGACAGAGTTATCTTGTTTTAAATGACCGATACCACTGTAGTTCAGTGCACTCTTGCCTAAGATATTAACAGTTTTGTGTTGCATTTTGTTTTTGCAAGAGTTCACATTTCCTGGAGCCTATATTACCTACATTTCACAGGTGGATAGTGCTTGTGTGTTTCCAGGTGTTCCTTCTCACTTTTAGTTCCTAGCACATGAAAGTCCTTAAAGATTTGCTTCAGCCATGTCACTCATATCTACTCTTCTTGGAAAAGGCAGACTTCCTCCATTAGTGTTATGTGTGTCACCCCACCAGAGGAACCAGGTCTCTAACCCTATGCCTAACTATATTTCACTTTAACCCATAGGGTTTTGATTGGCTAATTTTTCAGAAGCCATCTAATTATTCCTTCTCCCTAATATGTGTTATTCTGAAAGCTCTTCTAAAAATGGTTCGCCCTGGTGAGCCGTGCTGGTGCTTGAAATATCGGGGCTATAACTTTAGGCATCACAGTAACACAAAAGACACAACAGTATAGCAAACCAGTAGATTACTGGTAGACATACATATATGAAATATATGAGCTCATGTTGTCACTTCATCTTTTTATGAACAAAATCATGGTTATCAACCTGTGGGTCATAACCTCTTTTGAGAATTGAATGACCTTTACACAGGGGTACCCTAAGAACATCAGAAAACACATATTTCACAATCTATAATTCCATATTATTTTGCAATTAATCTCTATGATTTCATTAAGTCTAATGATGATGAATTTAGAGCAAAAATACATTTGTAGATGAAACTACATCCTGCATATCAGATATTTACATTGCAATTCATAACAGTTACAAATTACAGTTATGAAGTAGCAAGGGACATAATTTTATGGTTGGTGGTTACCACAACTTGAGGAACTGTATTAAAGGATCTTCACTTACTCCAACCCACAATATTTGTTCATGTGTGTGTAAGCCATAAAAAGATAAGTAAAAAACTATGGTTCCTAAGTTTCATTCATGTATGTTTGTGTTTTTTTCTCTAACCAAAAGTATGTCTACATCAACCTTTGTGATTACTGAATGACTGAGTAATTGGCATCTCAGTCTCATTAGAGGACCCTGAAAAATCGAGAAAATGTCTAACCAAAACAGTGATTTTGAGAGGATCGTTAAAGCCAAAGGTCATTAAACTCAGAGCAGAGAAGTCAGCTCTGAAAATTATAGTAAGAGTATGCTTGGTTTTCCAAAGTGGTAATCTCATTAGATTTTATCAACAAAAAGAATGACCACAGAGGCTTACTGTAATTGAATTTTTAGATAATGGAAAACTGCAATGATGGGAAAAGAACCAGGAAAAAGTGTATAAAGGAATATTTTTCCATTCCTAAAATATCTTTTCAACTTCTTAGAGCATTGCAAGGTTAGATTATAAGAATTTTAAAATTTACCTTACCCTACCAATCCCCAATTTATGCTTTTGCTCATTTAGACGTCTTTTTTTACACAAAACTCAAAGAACATTTTGAAGGAATGTGTTCCTAACCCTTCAAGGATGATGAAATTGCTCTTTTGGCATGATGTTAATGAATTTGCTTAGAATTCTTCAGGGAGGAATCATAGAAATGGAAATGTCACTGTCTGAGGTATATAAACATAGATACCAATCATTTTGAGAAGCAATAGCTTCAGAATATGATGTTTTCATTTAATAAATGTTTCCATGATGTGTTAGGGTTCTCTAGAGAAACAAAACCAAGACATTAATATTTTTATATATTTATATAGATAGGTATCTGACATAAGACATAAACAGTTAATTAATCTATAAAGCAGTGAAAATGGCTCGGTGCAACTCCCTTCCATGAGACAGCTAATACACTGGCAGTCCTTGGAGTCTTGAGGGCTGCTGAGTGTCCATCCTCTGTAGAGTAATTCAGGCAGCAAACAGCAAGACAGGTCACCAACAGTCAGCCAGATGAGAGAGTCTGACAGTCTCCAGCTCAAGAGTTGCATATTACAGTAGAGTGGTGAAGCGGGGCTTGAAGGAACCTGAACTTACCGCAGCACAGTCCCCAGATTAGGTATCCCACAGGTAGTGCAGTTTACAAATGGAGCACAGAACAAGCAAGGCATCTGGCTACACACTGGTCCAAAGAGCCAAAAGTAAGAGAAAGAGGAAGCTGAGCCATTTATATCTCTGCCCTATAGTTAATTTCACATGTATCCACTGTGCATGTTCTCACAACAAACACACCTATTACATATAATTTGCAGCAATACTTGTTTTAAAAAACATTTTATTGAGGGCTCTTACAGCTTTTGTAATAATTCATACATCAATTGTATCAAGCACAGTTGTACATGTCATTTCGTGTGTGTGGTTGAGCATGTGTGTGTACATGTGCTTATTAAACAGTTGATAATATTTAGTTTTTTATATTTACTATTCCTTTTAATTATCATTTATTTCTGGGAGATAATTATTTTATATCAAATTCATAAACATGTTGAGATTTTAATTTTATTGGAATTTCAAATAAATTGGGAACAATGTAAAAGTATCAACTTTTCTCCTTCATAAGCTTAATTTATTTCTGTTTAGCTAAATCATATAAGAGACCCATACGTTTTTATTATATAAGAAGGGCATAATTAAAACATTTCAAAAAAGTGGTGACCATGAGTGAGAGAGCCAAGAAATCATATTAAAAGAACAAATGTGCTTAGTAAAGGTTCCAGCAGTAACACTTCAGTTCTCAGCCATGGTCTGATCTCTAATCCCTTCTCCGTCTGCACCTAGCATAATGTGATACCTTGCCTTCTCACAACCTCATTTCACCATCCTGCTGGTATCCTAGCCAATAAAGAGAAAGCACAGGCTCCTTTTCGACATCATAACTTATTTTTCAGAAGTTTATTAACACGGGATTCCTTTGTTCGTGCCCTCTCTTCACCTTTTCGTGTGGCCACATGTCCTTCCCTCTGGCTCTTTCTCTCTCTCTAGATTTCCCTTTCTTACTTTTGTCCATTCTCTCACTCCTCTTTCTTCCAGTTTCCCCTGACCCTGCCCCCTTTACTCTTATTCCATTCTAAACACCCATGCATGTTGTGAACACTAATAAAACCTGTTAATTAAAACGTATGCTAAGGGTCCGCTTTCCTTTTATTCCCATTCTAACATTCTAGCCTGTAATATAGAAATACTAATATAGAAATACTAACACTCAGATTTCTTGAGGGCTAATTGGTAAACTTCCTTTATTTTTACTGAAGACAGAAAGAGAAGATGTTATGAGAAAACATAATCTGCATCCATCAAATTTTTGAAAATATATTGAAATTATCTACTTTGATAGCCAATAGATTCTCATTCTTTGGCAAATGTTTGAGAGTTAAGGAGAATAAATGAATTCTTTCCTTGGTGCATTCCATGCTGACTAGGGTTAGAGGAAACTTCATAGGTTTACTATATATCCACTGCTCCCTAAATAATATATAGTATTGGGATGGGTAAGTCGTGGGAGCTGACATAATTGGATAAAGTACATAAACAATAACTTGGAGATGAGAGTGTAAAAATTATTTTGGGGGAGGCACAAAATAAATTATTTTCAGGGTGTACACGATATAGTCAGATACAAGATACTGTAAGTATCAGAAGTTAATTTTGGAATTCAGGGTGGCAGAAATGAATGGATAAATTAAAGTATCAATCATTAAAATTTGGGAGATTTGTTTGCAGTTATCTGAAGGTATGGAAGGAGCCCTGGTGACATAGTGGGCTAAGTGCCATGCTGCCATCCACCAGGTCTGGTTTTCGCTCATTTGTTTGTTTGTGTGTTTCCTCCTAGAGACAGGGGTGGACATTATTGGGCAATCTGGACAGTGGGGCGAGGTGGGTCTGCACCTGGAAAGTACCAGCTGCTTCTCAGGGGATAGAAGAGGCTTTCTACTCCTCAAAAGAGTTTGCAGTCTGGGAAACCCACAGTCAAGGTCAACTCAGTTCATACAGGGTCCCTCTGAATTGAAATTAACTCAGTGACAGTCTGGTTTCATTTTATTGGGCACTGCAGGGTTGGATGTTGGGGGCGGGGGGTTGCGATTATGTCACTGATGAATTTTTGTCTCATTCAAACAAGTGCTGTATTGATAGCAAATGCTTCATTTTATTGGTTTCTGGAGAATTGAAGTTTTATAGCCAATTATAACAAACCAGATAAAAATCCTGATGTGTGAATTCTAGATGAATGAGAAGTTGTTATTGCAAAGAGCTCATATTATATTTGTCATGCATTCATCATGTGAACTAGACTTCATTCAATTTAAGATAGAACAGCATGAGCTTTTTGTTGTTTATTTTAAATATTTTATAAGTAAATACAGATTAAATGTACTCTTTATAATGACATGTAAAATTTTAATTTATTCATAGGTTCAAATAGATTCTTACATGTCAGAATTCATTTTTCATATATTTTGTGAAAATATTTAAAAAGTCTTAGCCACAAGGCTAAAACTACTTCTTGATTCCTATCAATTTCATTCACATTATCTAGCTTATCAGTAGAATTTCTTTATTATTCTCTTCTCATACAATTCTATTACATGCATATATACTTTTTATGAAACTAAATATTTCTGGTACTTTGCAAATCTTCTCACATTTGCTTTGACCAAAAAACTCAATTTACAACTCAAAGCAAGTTTCAAAATTTCTGGGAATTATTTAGAGGTAATTTCAAACATTCATCCTCAGAGTAGAGAAAGGAATGTGAGTATCCATTTATTTGAAGCGAGCTTAAAAAAGACTTACATAAAAGTTGTTATTGTTGTCACCTGGTATTCAGTAGGTTCAAATTCATAATGGCTTCATGGGTGCTGGGTTCAATTGCTCCGCTGAGTTTTCTAAGCTAGAACTTTTCTGAAGCAGACCACCCTTGAGGAAACATTCCAGGGGTTTGAACTGCCAGCCTTGCAAGGGAATCCTAATGCTTTATTGCGTGCCAGACAGTTCCAGGCTACTTAGTGATCCTGGTTGGTTCACATGGTACTTTGGACAGGTTTGGCTGTCCAATGATAAATGTCTCAATTTTTATGTCTTTGAAAATTGAGGAGGAGATGACAATCCTTGAGATGCTGTCTTCCCTCCTTTAGGACAGTTTTTTCTTAAGTATAAGGGGTTTGAATTGTTATTTGGGAAGGTTAGCAATCTGCTCGTAGACTAAAGATCATCTTTGCTGTGGAGCACTGGTGGGTTCAAAGTGCTTACCTTGTGGTTATCTATCTCCTGTGCCACCAAGGCTCCTAACAGAAGAAAGAGACCAGAAACTGCAAATTCTTATGAGAAGAGAGGCCCTCATTTTCTGCAGCTGAAAGGCAGGTAGCTTTGAACCATGGACCTGGGAATTAGCAACATAAAACTTGACTCACTGTGACACAACGGTGCCTTTGAACATAGAGAGCATGGATATTCATGATGCTGCCCTGTTCTCTTATCACATATTTAAATATTACTTGTAGACTAGTCTAGTATTGCCATCTTGCTTGAAATTGACTGGGGTGTCACTGAGTAATTTCATAGTCTGGAATCAAGTTGTGAAGGGGTCCAGTCTAACCTGTCAATCAGGTCACAGCTTGATGACATCACTTTTTGAGGAGTCATGGAGATAGCTCACTTGAGGCCAGATACACCCACTGCCTATGAGACATCACTGAGGACAATTGTCATGGAGCTATACTGATACCACCAGGGTCCTGAAACTAGAGGAGCCATGTGGAGATGGACTCTATTGTGGAGATGCTACTATAAGAATTCCCACCCATTGCACTATGATCTTCCTGCAGTCTGTGATATTGCTGGAGATGAATTCATATATTGGTATCATACATATGGGCTAATAACAGACATAGGGACTTGAACTGGACTGGACTGGGATGTTTTTCTCAATATTCACTTGCTTTTGTATATGAAGCACTTTCTTATACTCCTGTGAAAATCTCTAGATTTTTTTTTCTAGTCCACCCAGACTAACAACGAATAGCACCTTGGCAAGAAGATACTAGAGAAACAAATCATAAAAACAGAGAATGGGTGTTTGTTTGACCTCTGCCTCTTTTTCTTCTTTGGCTAGCCGGAGGTCAGGTATGTCTATGAAGTTTCCAAGGATGTTTTCTGGAAAGAACATACCAAGTTAAAGTTTTGATTCTTTTGTTTGGTTGCTTATTCCTGTGTGAAATGGAGAAAATGAATGTGATTAATATATATTTTAAGCTCAGAGATAGAAACTGCCCCTTGAATTTCTCAGAGACCATGCTGTTTACTGAAAATACCTGATAGAAAGTCAAAATAGTGGACATACCACTTGATGCTGTCTTGATGCTGTTAGAGACCTAACCCATATTTTGCATCAATGGAATATTTTAGATAAGAATTAAGATAAATTAGATAAGGATTGAACTTGACTGTTTTGAGAATTTTGTTTAGTATCTGATTCTACTTTGTGTATACTGATTTCTTCTGTTTATTATTGCTTATTTGGTGATTGTTAGAAATGATTACTGGAAAGCAAGGAAATATAGAACTTGTAAGCCAACTTGTTTTCAATCATTAAAACTGGATCATTAAGTGGTTGTGGCAATCATGTGTTTATGTTAATTTTATGATTGAATTGTAGGGGTGGAGTCTAGCCTGTTAAGCTGGAGATAGCCATTGAGTAGCCAATGAAGCCGCTAAGTGGCCATGGCTTTCCTGAGATTCCTGGGAAATCTCGCGATATTTCCCTTGTGAAGACGAGAAGCTATCTTCCCCAGTTGTTGGGAGTTAGTTTCAGAGATGATTAATCATGGACAAGACAAGCTGGCAGCATTCAAGAAGCTGGAGGTGCCGGCAGAGAGACCACACAGCTTTGCCCTGATGGAGCCAGACCTCTGAAGCTGGCGTGGCCAGATGGAGACCTCTGCCAGTGACGAGTTGCTTCTGCTATTGATGGACCCTGAGCCCTGGAGGCGAGGTGCTCTGCCAGCACTGGGATTCTGCACTCACTGATCTGTGACTTTGTGAGTCGAAAGGAGACTTTATAGACTGATTTCAGGCATATGGGTTAATATCAGACTTAGGACTTTGAACTGGACTGGGCTGGGATGCTTTTTTCATGCCCCATTCCTTTTGTATATAAACTCTTTCCTTATATCTATATGTGTGTCTATGAAATTTGCTCCTCTAGTCTACCCGGACTAACACAGTGGTGTAGTAGTTACATAAATCTGGTGTCAGTTTGGGAATTGAGAGGATTAAGAGTGAAGGGGTGGAGTCTACTCTGTCAATTGCTCTTAGCCAATGTGGCCTATGTGTGGGTGGCCTTCTCCTGACAATTCTGGGAAATCCTATATTTCTTCCTTGGGTGGAAGATACTTCTCTCTCTGCTCACTCCCTGAGGTGACACTCTACTGACAAGACACATGGGACTATTCCCTGGGAGCTGGGCATAGTGGACCATAGTGGGACATGGACCTACCCTGATGCAACCAGACCTATGAAGCCGGAGAAGCCACATAGACACCCCTGCCAATGCTGAGAGGCTTACAGCACCACTGGATCAAAGACTTTCTACCCAACGGTCTATGATGATCCTGCATTCAGCATCACCGCATGTAGAGTCTGAAGAGGACTTTATAGATTGCTATTGGACATGTGGGCTAATATGTAACTTATGTGCTTGGACTGTGCTTGGTTGGGAAGCTTTCTCACTGTACAATCACCCTTTATCTAAGACTCTCTTATAAATATATGAGTCTCTCTGGATTTGTTTCTTGAATCAACCCAGACTAACACAGTCACCAACAGCTAAACTCCTAAAACAATATTCAAACCAATGCAGGATATTTGGTTCTGATGTGAATTTTTAGTTTGGAATTATTAATAAATGTATGGTTGTTGTGAACTTGATGCAAAGAGAAAGGTGACCAAAATAGTCAGTTGACTTATGGCTTGTTGGCAGTTAATTAGCTTCAGGAAAGGAAACTACACACATAATCAAGGGAGAAGTAAGTGAAGAGATAAAGAAAGGAAAGAGCAAAGAGATAAAGAAAACAAATTTAAACAAAGGAAGATAATAAAATATAAAATTTAACTTGGAAACGATAAGCAAGACGGTTTCTCTCATCTCATGGTATTTTTAATGGGGCTAGCAAGAGTAGTACGGTCTGTTTCAATTAAGAAAAGTGTAAGAAATACAGTGAAACCACAGGTAAATCTTGGGTACTGGATGAATGAAAACGCTCTCTATAAAATTTTTCTTTATAAGCATAAAAATACATTCTTTTGTTTAGATGGGTGTTTTTAATATTCCATAAAAACCAAAATAGGTGAAAATAATAATGCACTTATTATGTACATGATATTTAATATCACACACACAAGAAACCCTCATGGTTAGAGAAGAACTCGAGTCCCCCTTATATTGGTTAAAATATAAATATTGAGTCTCACTGAAATGTTAACCTTCAGAATTCATAATGAAAAGTAAAATCTCAGTGCGGGAGGAGAATGGACAGACTTAACTTCGGCATCCCTTACCCAGCCCGTGCTTATCACATATTATTGTGCTCCTTATGGCTCAGCATCCTGTATATACAGGGAGATGGAAAAGAAGCTAATCCTCCCCCCATACATGTTTTCAAAATAGTAGCTGAGGACAATGCACAGATAATTTTTTTACACTGGCAATTGATAACAGTCAACACAAACCTGTGAATTGTACTAGTGAAGCACACTCATAATGAATTACAGAGCCTTTTTTTCCCCTTCTACCAGGCATTCTTTATCATTCCCTGCCTCACACACAGAAAACGGACCATCTCAGCAGGACGCGTACGCAATTTTCGTAGTATGATGGTCCGGTTTGGCTATGTTTAGGTCATTTTTCCGTTGGAATAAATTACAGGATCCTGTAGTTTTCAAGAACCTTGATGATGTATAACAAGTTGGGCACTATAGATAAATTCTGAAAGACTATTTTTTTGAAGTTCCTTCCACAGGCCAAATAGGAGAGTTCAGAAGATTGGATTAAGAACCAGACTGCTTAAGTGTGAGAGTCCTCTCTCTGTCACTCACGATCTGTCTGAAAATCACTGTTTCCATGTATGTAAAATGGATCTAATAATAAAATTTATCTCACTAGGTTTGCAAGAAAAAACGAGTTTCTCTATGTACTCCTTCCCATTCTGTTAATTTAGGAAATAAGTGAATTTATTTTTGGACCTTGTCTAAGAATGAATTTTAGGAACTTAGGGTACATTCAGGAGAATACAAAAGAATAATTATTTGTATTATTAAGGATATTGTAAATGCCATGATTTTCTTCTTTGCGTACAAAGGCAACATAGCACTGAGTGTTAAGATCTAAAGGGGGAAACTCAGATTTTAAATGCTGACTCCATCACTAGCTAGTTGACACAATATATGAAACTCATTTCAAATTCCCTCTGTGCTTTATTTCTCCAAAAAAAAAAAAGAAGGGCAAAACAATAAAATGGACTCACAGCTGATTATAAGGATTCAATAATTCATATGAAGTACATTATAACATTCAGAATCATGCCTGATATAATAAAGGCAGTGTTATATGTATTTTTTCTTAGTAGCTATCACTTGGTGTTTCATATCAAATGTATAAAATTTCTAGAGACTCTAGGCAAAATGCTACGTCCATCCTATGATTATATGAAGCAGCCATATAAGCCTCATCACCTTTGCTGAATTCTATTGGTTGGAAGGAAGTGAAAGATTCTGTTAAACTCAAGACATGAAAAAAAAACAACCAAAAGGCATTAATATCAAGTTTCTTCTAATTCATGATATCAGAAATATCACCCTAATGTCTGAAAGCCCAGGAGTCTCTTTGGAACAGGAAAGATGTTGACATGCTTGTGTAGCTCCAATGGTGTCATACTCCCATGCCCTGAGCAACAGATGGCGTCTCTTATTTAACCTTCACTAGGTACACTGAACTGCCAGGTATTATAGCACACTATGCCTTATCACCTACTGTCTCACCAAAACATCGCTTTCTCTAGAGTAACCTGCTCTCCCTCTTATACTATCTTTCTCTCCTCTCTTCTGTTACATGTTTATGACTCACAGTGATTCCTTTCATCCTCTATACCTTATTTTGAATTGGTGACCTAGTATTAAATGCCTGGAAAACTCTTACATCCCCACCTTCTTAGTTTGGGGGCTAATTTAGAGAAGTGAATAAAACATGCTCTCCTAGTAAGTAAAAGTGAGAATAATTATGCATTTGCAGAGTTTTGTAAGGAAAGCTCAGTGATTTTTTTTGGGGGGGGGGGTGTGGAAAGCACAGGAGAGAGACTGCCACTAAGTTGGTTCTGAGGCATAGAGACTCTACTACCGAATAAAGTATTGTCAGATCCTGTTACATTCTCACAATTGATGAGTATTCACCAAGAAATCGGCAAATTTTGAGACGGAAGAGTCACTTCTGTCCCTCACAACAATTTAAATGTTATTTGGGAAACTTAAATATATTTTTATCCCAAAATGAAATATCACTATCTAAATAATAGCCTTTAAAATGTTTCAGTTTCACTTAGAGTCACATGTATGTACTGTAAGATCTGAATATGGCTTGAGAACTTCAGTTTGTCAAAACCTATATGTCTGCTTTGACTACATCTCACTAAGCACATTCCAACAACAGCCCCAAACTCCAAATGACAGACTTGACACTGAATCTAACCCATGGTGACTCTGTCTGAGTCAAATGACCCTGTTGAACTTCTGAGATTCTGAATCTCTATGGTAGTAAACATGTCCTCTTTTCTTTGGATTCAAACTGCTGACCTTTGGCTAACTGCCCAAGGTGTAACCCACTATGGCCCCAAGCTTCTTAGAAAAAAGACTTGGGGGAAATTCTGCTCAGTCATAGCATTTCTGTGAGGTGATATTGATTTGGTTCAAATTCATTGAAACCCTCCATGTACAATGGAACCATCACTTTCTGGATTTGTGCCACACTCACAATCATTACGATGCTTGAACCATGGAGTCAGGGCTTGGGTTAATACATCTTCTTGAAGGTCTTCCTCTTTTTCACTGCTCTGCTACTTTACCACCCATGGTATCTATCTCCATTGACTGGTACCTCCTGTCATCATGGCTGATGTATGTAAGATGATGTCTCACCATCCTTGTCTCCATGGAAAATTATGACTACTTATTCTGAGACAGATTTGTTTGTTCTTTGACAGTCCATGGTACTTTAAATTTTCTTTGTCAACACCATAATTCAAATGCATCAACTTCCATTTCCTTAGTCAATGTCCAACTTTTACCCACGCATGAGACAATTGGAAAAATACCTTGGTTTGAGTGAAGGAGACCTCAGTCCTCAAAGTAACGCCCTTAATTTTCAACACTTTAAAATTTTAAAGTGGAATAGACTTACCCAATTGATTGTTTCAGTTGATCTCTTGAACTGCTAATCCCACAAGCATTGATCATGAATCCAAGCAAGACAAAAATCCTTGACATTTTCCAATTTTTCTTCAAGTATCATAATCTTACATATTGGTCCACTTGTGAAATTTTCCAGCTTCTTTATACCGAGTTTGAATTTGTACTTGACCTTTGATCTTCACCAGCAAATACTTCAAGTTGGTCTACTTTCAGCAAGAAAGATTGTGCCATATGCATATTGTAGGTTGTTAATAAGCCATACTCCAATGCTGATACCTTATTCTTCTTCTACTCTTTTCCCCTAGACACCCCACTATTTCTCAAAATAAGGATACAAGAGCACATCAAAATTCTAATAGGGAGAAGAAAAGAAACATAATCAATATGAAATGCACCTAGAGTCTTCTCCATATAAAAGCCTATGTTCAAGGGAGATAGACTCCTCAGAGTCTTACACTAGCTACAGAAAAGGGATTTCACACGCCATTCTTCTATAAAATATAGGAACTTTAAAAAACAAACCAACACAAAGAGAAGATATGATGGCCATCGAGTATCAAGTAGGGGCGGAAGCACCTTGCAAATCCCAGAAAAGTCTCATGACAAGTGAGCGGGTCCAGCACCTGGAAACCGGAGTATTGTCCCAAAGTAAGGCCACTGTGTTGTCTCTTCCTGGAGAACTGGCAATCAGCAGCACAGGCTCAGAGTTTCTGATGTCTCTGCGCCATGTAAGGGTGGCCTGAGCAGCTTTAGAGCATCGGGCTCTCTCCCCAGCAGGAGCAGATCCCAGCCATCCAGAGCCTGTTCTTGGAAGGTGAACTACATGGGTAGCCTGGCGGAAACATCCTTACAACCCAAGCAAGTTTAATTTCAATTTTATACTTTTCTGTTGCCATTTCTTAAAATCTCTCAATGTCCCTTCTCCCACTTTCTCTCAGAGATCCTGCCCCCATGCACTGTTCCTGCAACCTCAGGCAGATGTTTCTTCTCTGTGCGGTCCCACCCAAGATACGAGAGAGTAGGCCCCTCAAAATGGAATTTTTTTCAAAGTCATGCAGTTATTTTTTTTCAGAACAGCCATACCACCTTCAATGTACTTTTCATTATACTTTCTACATTTGTCAAAACTATGATTCCATTCTTGGAAACATTTTTCACACTCCTTTGTTTGGATGGCTGATAGCATCTCACTCCTTTTTTTCTTAAACTCTTTTATGTTGTCATCAAATTGCTGCCCTTTCATGTCTTTATGCATTCTCAAAAAAAAAAAAGTAATCACTCAGAGCTGAGTAAAAAATGTGGAACAAGAGAGACATGCTGCTTTTCTCCAAAACTGGCCCACTGAGACGGTTGTGTGACCAGATGCATTGTTGTGGTGGCAAAACCAGTCTTCTGTCTGACACACATCAGGCCTATCTCTTTCCACACATTTATACAATCTTTTAAGAACCTCTACAAAGAAAGTTTGGTTAACTGTCTAGCCTGGTGAAACTCGACAAACACTGCAAATAGATCTTTTTGACCAGCTGGGAAGTTGAAGGATGTCCAGAAATGAGTTTTGTCATCAGTCGACATTTCTCCCTTGTTGAAATGAGAAAACCATTCATACACTTGAGTTTTTCCCATAGCCCTATTTTTGTAAGCTATGTTCAACATCACAGCAGTTTCTGTGGCATTTTCCCAAAGCAGGAAACAAAATTGTACACTGTTCTCTTAAATCCGCCTGTACAAAAAAAAAAAAAACAGATTTGTGTGAACTGCTCTTATGTAATAATTCACTGGGACCAGGAAACATTCCCAGGAGCCAAGGAGTGGAAACTGCAGTGGCACCATTCACTATTACTCCTAATGACCCAATTGCAGCATTTTTCCTTCCTGTCCAAGCAACCCTATGTGCTTCAGACCTGAAGGAAGGAACCCTCCCCCTGGAAACACAGCACGGATTCCACTGAACTGGCAGCTGAGAATGCACTCTGGCTATTTGGGACTTTTCATGCTTTTGAATCAACAGGTCAGGAAAGGTGTCACTATACTGAGTGGTGTGATTGACCCAGATTGCCAAGAAGAAATGGGACTTGTGCTACATAATGGAGGTAAAGAAAAACCTGTCTGGAATCCAGGAGATTCCATAGACCAACTCTAAGTGCTACCATGCCCTGTGATAAAAGCAAGTGGTAAATTACAGCAACCCCATCGTGACCGGATATCTAATGACCCAGACCCCTCAGGAATGATGGTCTGGGTCACCCCACCAGACAAAAAAATCCACAACCAGGTGAGGTGATTGCTGAGGGCAAAGGTAACACAGAATGGATAGTAGAAGAAGGTATTTCTACCTATCAGTTATGCCCACGTGAACAATTGCAAAAGTGAGGTCTATGATTGTTCGTGTACTTTCTGTATATGAGCTTATAGAATATCTTTTCTTTTTTCATGTATGATATATCAGCTACAATTGGACTTTGTGTTCAATTTATATATATGATAGATGTTTGATGTTAAATTTGATTTCATAAACGTCTGGAAATTTTATATGGCTAAAGAATTGTGTACAGTAGCCACAAGGGGTGAATTGTGATAGGGAAGTTTATTGTGTCAACATGGCCAATGAATACACATAAGATCAATTGAAGGACAGAGATGGAAATGCTGCACCCTTGCTTTTTGGCTCTTGAATTTTCAGACTAGCCAGCTGCCTTGTTTGTTCTGTGCCTTGACCTCCAAGCGACACCCATGCCACACCTAATCAGTGGACTATGTTGCCGTGAGTTGAGGTTCCTTAGCGCCCCGCTTCACCACATTCCTGGGATATATATCTCTTGAGCTGGGGACTGCTGCACTCTGTCACCTTGCTGGTTGTGGTGGCCTGCCTTGCTGTTTGCTGTCTGTGTCTGAATAGCCTGAATTGCTCTACAGAGACTTAGCGGTCCTCAGGACTTTAAGGACTGGCAATGTACTAGCTGTCTCACACAAATGAGCTGCACCAAGTATTTGGTACTGCTCTATAGATTAGTTAACTGCTTATTTATTATGTTAGATATATATCTATATAGAAAATATTGAGAGAATTTTAGTGTCCTGGTTTGGTTTCTCTAGCAAACTCTGTCTAACACATACCCATTTGCATATTTGTTGCTTTTTCATTCTCCTTCCATTTTATTGTAAATTTATATGTATCCTTTTTTGGCTCCCATATCCTCTCTTCACAAAGCCACAGCCTCCAGGGCAGGCATGGCAGGCAGACATAGGCAAAGACCATCCCCACTCCCACCCCCATCAGATTTCTCTCTTTCCAGTTGGAGATCAGCAGCACTGGCCTTTCCACCATTGCCACTTCCCAGAGCTGTTTCAGAGCACAAACCTCTAGTATAAGCAGATCTGTCTCAAACCCTCCCAACACACCTACACAAAGCCCTCACCTCACTGTGTCTAGGAATTAGAACAGGAGCAGGGGAAATATGGAGAGAGAAGGGAGAGAGAGTAGGAAGGAGCTGGAAGTAGTGGATTATCAGAAGAAAAAAGAGGGGATAGGGCATAGAGATAAAACGTGGACAGTGACTTGGGTTGGATGTTGGTAAGGAGCTGTGTCCACTTAGGTTTGTGATAGTTAGTGGGTGTGTCTGTGTCCTCAGGGGCCAGGATTCTTCCACTTCTGCTTGAGAAGCATACCTGCCCACAGGGGTGTGGGGCTGTGCAGAGAGAGGAGATCAGAGTTAAAAAAGAGAGAGGCCAAACTACAATCAAATTCACTGTCATCAAGTGGGCACCTACCCAAAGCAACCTTGCAGGACAGAGTAGAACTGTCCCCATGAATGTCTGAGACATGTTATTCTACATGGAATGGAAAGCTCAATCTTTCTCCTGGGAAGCAGCTGAGGGTTTCAAACAGTGAACCTTGGGGATTGCAGCCCAATGCATAACCCTATGCTACCAGGCTCCTCTAAAGGGAAAGGAGCTAAAAGAAAACAGGGAGAAATGAATATAGTCAATTTCTTGACACAGTTGCCTATGTGGTAAGTGAGTCTCTGCCAGGCTGCTCAATGGATCCTGTTTCTATACTGAGATATATATGTATATATAATATAATAATTATATATTATATATATATATATAATCTGCTTCTGGGTTGATTATCTCCCTACCCTCTTTTCCTGCCCCACTGAGTATCTTCTGCTTTTATCCTTTCTATCCTAGTCAGATATACTTTCACATTAACTATTAATCCTTATTACACTCCTTAAAACATGTTTTTTTTCATTTTACCATTATTTTAGTCTCCTTCACCTATCCAGAAGTCCCCTTATCATTACAACTGCTAATGATAGCGTACTCATTCTTTTTTACCCAATACTTTCTTCACTTATGTATGCCCCCCAATTCTCTCTTATTCCCTCTACTGAAGAAAACCCAGAAGAACAGTATCAAGACATAGCATAGCCACATTCTCTAACTTCAAAAAAGGGAAAGGTTCCTGAGAAAGCAAGGGGAAGAAGAACAGTCACCTACAGGGAAATCTGAAAAAATAATCTCAGATTTTTCAGCAGATTCTATGCAGGCAAAAAAAAAAATGTATAATCTTATTTTTGAAGAAAAAAACTGCCAACCAAGAATACTGTAACCTACAAAATGATTCCTTGCATATAAGTGAGAAATAAAACTATTTCAAAGCAAGAGAAAAACACGAAAGGAATTCATAAAACAGAAACAGCATTGCAAAAAAAATATATTAACTGGATCTATGGAGAGAAAAAACAACAAAAGTAGACAAACTTGTGAGCCTAGCACAGCACAATACCAGTCAGAAACCAATAAAATTGAAACAGTACCCCAAACCACACAGAATTAGAGGGAGGTAAAAACATCAACACACACACACACACACACACGAGAGGGGAAAGAAGCTAGATATCAACACAGAGAAATGACAAGAACACATCACATTTTTTTTTCTAAATAACACCGATTGCCAATGGATTACATGCAAAAAGCAAATGTAGCAGCCCATATTAGAAAACAAGATCTGTTTGTTCATTCTGTGTACAGCAGACAAACCTTAAACTCAAAAGTAATCAATGAATAACGAAAATCTACCAAGGTTACGGCAATCATAAAAATGCTGTCGTGGTTATGAGACACAACATCCCTCACTGACTCACAGACCTACAGGGGACAACATTGGAGACAGTGTGGGAACTGAGCCTGGTCTGACCCCACCACACATAGGGAAAACACCAAGCAAATATAATAGAACAACAATGGGAGCGGAGCAAGAAAATCCCGAATGAGTATCAAAAATACTTTGGGATCACACCATTACATTTCTAAAGTCCAACAAACAGTCCTTGAACTATTACAGGGCTGAGCCCCATTGGTGTAGTGGTTGTGTGTGGGACTGCAGCCCACAGGGTTGACAGTACAAATCCTGAAGCAGCTCTCAAGCAGCAAGGCTGGGCCTCCTATTCCCACCAGAGGACAGTGATGCCAAAAACAATCAAACAACCACAACTACAAAAACAGAACTCTTGCAGATGCTGTTTTGGATTTTCTTCGGTCATCAGGTTTTCGTTGTCGCTGTTTTTCTTTGCTCTGTCTTGTTTTTGTGCATGTTTTATCTCTGCAGGTCTATCTAATTAAGATAGTCTGCACAAACAACTTGGAGGAGAAAACAATAGGTTCCAGAGGGGCATGGGAGAGGGGAAGGGGGCGAGGATGAAGTGGTGCTAACAAATCCTGACACAAGAGAACAAAAAGTGATCAAAAATCAGTGGCGAGGAGGGTGTAGGAGGCCTGCTATGGCTTGACCAAGGGTGAACTAATGAAGAGAAATTACTGAAACCCAAACAAAGGATGAGCATGGTAGTGGGATAAGAGGAAAGGAAAAGGAAACAGAGGAGAGAACTAGGAGATGATTGTCATTTATAGGAGTCTAAATAGAGGCATGCACATATGTAAATAAATTTATATATGAAGATTTGGAAATAAATCTATGTAAATATAATTGTAGGTTCAGTGTTAAGATAGCAGATGAACGTTTGACCTCCACTTAATTACTCCCTCAATGCAATACTTTGTTCTATTAAACTGGCATTGTATGAGGCTCACCTTCCCAACAGGATTGCAGAAGACACAGTGGGTGTATAAGCAAATGTGATGAAGAAAACTGATGGTACCTGACTATCAAAAGATATAGCACCCAGATTCATAAAGACTTGAACATAAACAAGTAGTTATCTAGCTAAGAAGCAACAAAACTATCCGGGAAGAAGAAAACCAACCTGTGTGATCATGAGGTGCTGAGTGGGTCAGCTATCAGGCATCAAACAACAAAATAGCATATCATTGTATGCTTACCTTCTTGATATGATCATTGAAAACAAATGAGCATAAGCAAATGTGGTAAAGAAAAGCTGTTGATGTCAAGCTGTCAAAAGATACAGCATCTGGGGTCTTAAAGAATTGAAGGTAAATAAGCAGTCTTCTAGCTCAGGAGCAACAAAGCTCACATGGAAGAGCCACATCAGCCTGTGCGATCATGAGGTGTTGAAGGGATCAGGTATCAGGTATCAAGGAACAAAAATCATATCATTATGAATGAGGAGGGGTACAGATTGGTAACTCAAAGCCCATCTGTAGGCAACTGAACATTCTCTTACAGAAGGGCTGCAGGAAGGAGATGAGTCAGTCAAGGTAGAGTGTAGCAAGCATATCGCACACAATTTCCCACTAGCTCTTAAATGCTCTCTGCCCCACCCCATATTATGATCCCAATAGGATTTACAATGATACAGATAGTAACTGGAAACACAGGAAGTCCAGGATAGATGATGACTTCAGGACCAATGGTGAGAGTGGTGATACCAGGAGGGTGGGGGAAGGTGGTTTTGAAAGGGGAACCAATTACAAGGACCTACATATAGCATCTTCTCTGGGGATGGACTGCACAAAAGAGGGTGAAGGGAAATGTCGGACTGTATAAGACTATTATGGAAAATAATAGTAATTTATAAATTATCAAGGGTTCATGAAGGAGTGGGGAACTGAGAGAGAGGGGAAAATGATAAGCTGATACCAAGGGTTCAAGTAGAAAGAAAATGTTTTGATAATGATGTTGGCAACAAATGTACAAATTGCTGGACACAATGGATGGATGTGTGGATTGTGAAAAAATTGTAGGAGCCCTCAAGGAAATAATTTTTTCAAAAAGAAACACACTCGCAAAATTAGCTTCCTCTAAAAGAATGTGAGAGTGTTATTATTAATTTCTGATAAAATAGATTTCAAAGCAAATTACAAAATGAGCACTAATAATGGATACTATATAATGATGAAAGAAACACTAGACCGGGAGGGTCTGACCGAAATGAACATATATGCACTTAATACAAGACTCTTAACATCCAACAGACAAATCCTCACAGAGATTTAAGAGAAAAATAAGCTGGACAAAAATAGGATGGTATTTCAATATACC